>LACB01000354.1:0-29350 GCA_030142185.1 Penicillium thymicola
AAAAACAAGGCGTTGCCACCACCGCAATCTATATATATATATATATATATATATATATATTTAATACATCCACTCTTTATCATCTGCATAGTACCATCTATCACATAATACCGCAGACTCAGACCCCCGAGTCTTCCTGTACAATGTTCTGCGACTTGACATATTTATCCCACGCAACACAATTCTCATTGAACGGAGTATAATCAACGATATCCCGAATCTCATCATGCCGCTCAATGAACTGTAACGCCAGACCCTCGTTAACATGCCATCCAATATGACAGTGCATCAACCACGCGCCGGGGTTATTCGTCTTGAATGCAATAAGCAGCCACCCATTCCCAGCGAGCACAGCCGTATCTCGACGCGGGGGGTTCTCCGTAATGATAGAACCATCCCACTGTGACGTCCCAGGCCCAGGCTGTCCCTGTGCCAAGATGGAGAAGTCGTGGCCGTGAAGATGGATGGGGTGAGTGACGGCAGTGTTTTGAATGAAGAGATATACCCATTTATCCTTGAAGGGCAACTCAATCATGCCACTTGAATTAGAGAAGCCCAATTCGTTGTGGTAGACTTGCATCAGGGTCGGGTTTTCCCAGCTCACGTTCATAGAGGTGGAGTTGAACCGCCAGCGGAAGAAATTCTCTGCGTTCCTGGTATTGCTGACTGTTACATTTTTATCCCAAACTGGTGAAACTGGTGGATCGACGTTTTTTGGGACGTGCGGAACTAGATTCGTCAAAAGTTCGTCTTCACATACGTTT
The DNA here is from genome assembly GCA_030142185.1 of Penicillium thymicola. NCBI lineage: Eukaryota > Fungi > Ascomycota > Eurotiomycetes > Eurotiales > Aspergillaceae > Penicillium > Penicillium thymicola. The sequence goes on from LACB01000354.1 coordinate 765, forward strand.
ACGTTTGTGAAGTTGTATGACAGCGTGCGCGGTTGTTTGGGCGTGTTGCCATAGTAAACGATGCCTCGAATATTATCGGCCATTTCGTTCTGTGAGCATTTCTCCGCTGGTATAGCCCTCATCCAGAAGGATTCAGCTACGGATCCTTGGTTGGCTGTGATGATAACATCATATCGTTGACCTAGATTTAGAATATTAGCTGGATTTGTATGTTTGGAGGAATTGGGGCCAAGAAACGAACCCATTCCAAGACTGATCACGTTTGTGGTAAATGGCTTTATAGGAACAAGATCCATTGCAATGACGGTCATTGTGTGGTTATCAATAGTAAACTTCCAATGCGTGTCGATTGAAGGGTTCACGAGTCGCAACCGGTAGGATTTGCCTTTTTCCACTTTCATCTGGAATGGAGACCCAGTAGTATTTGTACCGTTTCCATAGACATTCTTGCCATTGATGAGTCCATTCGACAACTTCTTGACAGGGCCACGTATTTGTACATCTTGATGCAGTTGGTCTACAGTTTCATGAGTCCAATCACCCAGAAACAATGCACCCTTGTCCACATCATAATTTGCAGTTGCCGGTCCATTGATAATGATAGCACCATATACACCTTCCCAGGCTTGCAGACCAATATGAGAGTGATACCACGAGGATCCATACTGGCCAGCTCGCCATTTATAGGTCATAGTCGAGCCGGGAGCAATAGGACACTGGGTGATCGAGGGAACACCGTCATTGGGATTTGTGTAGTTCTGACGAATACCGTGCCAGTGAATACTCGAACCATTCATTGCCCGGTACAGATGGTTGGTTACGTGGACGATGACCGAATCACCCCAGTCTGCAACAAGAGGTGGGCCAGGTAAAGTGCCATTGATGGTCATGGCTAGACGTGGAGGCATAAATCCATCGGGAGATATTGTGACTTCTTTAACCTCAAACCAGTATTCGCGCGTAACACCCGTGTCCGGGACGACATTTTCATAGTCTGTGTCGATGTTGTAATCGCACCAGACAGATCTGTCGTTGGGGGTATTTCCTGCACACGGAGTTCCGGTAGCTCCATGAATATTGGGAACCCGCGATCTTGTGGCAATTGGTCGCAGCGTTCTCGATGGTTTGTGGGAGTAATTGGGATAGGCAATGCCAACACCAAATAAATTGGCTAAGATGATAATGAATGAAAATCTCATGATAACTGCTATCAAGCTCTTCAAAGAAGGCTGTTGGTATCTGCCTTCTAGAAGGATGGCTAGTACTTATTCCACCAAGTCATGAAAGGGATTTATATACCTCCCTTAGAGGCTCAAGCTGATATTTTACGAACGCCTATTCTGACTCCAAGGCAGTCCAGTCGTATTTTGCCTCGTACATTGCTAGGGAATGTTAGCATATCGTCATCTCCAACAGACGAAAGCAGAAATAATAGCCTAGAGGAAGTTTAGGCCTATGGTTTGGTTTCAGCATGGGGTAAAACTTCGTGTTTGCCCCAAATAGATTGCTCAAGTGAGCATATCTCAGGGATCCAGATATGAATAGTGAAGGCTATTATGCATCGATCCATGGGGGAACTAAGGCCCTCCAGCTCAGTCTCAGCGTGGGGCAAACTTCCTGTCTGTCACAAATAGAGTGTGTAAGTGGGCATGCTCCAATGATTCATGCTTGAACAGCAAGACAATATATTTCATTGACAATCAGTGTGATGAAGTCAAACGATTTTCATGGTGTCTAGCCATCTAGTTCAAGCCCCTGTGTGCCACTTCAATCTGTAGCACCACATTCACGTGGGCCATGCATTATCGTGATCAGATCTTTTCCTTTTCAGATCCTCGACGCAGGGTCCCTGATCTCGTGTGTCTGAGTATCCATCCTGGCTGTTTAAAGATCTGGAGGCCAGGTTGGGTGACATGAGGGCAATTCGAGGCTTTGCCCCGTGGACATAACGCTCATGATTACTCAGAGACAAATGTGCCGAGGATGATGGCGAGCCAATCTTGGGCATGGATATAGATCTGACTCAATACGTGAGCAGTATGGTGCAACCAAGCGCCCCATCTGGGCAGTGTCTATTCAGCTATGTCAGCCTTGGAAGGGATTTTTAATTAAGGAAGGTGGTCTCAGGATATATAGGATAGGCAACACAGGATGACAAGAGCAGGGATTTCTAAAATATCCAAGCCAGAAATTCTGTCATAATAATACTATCTACAGATATATGGCTCAGCTTACCAAGTTAGCCCTGAGTTCGTCCCACTGCGCTTTCAGGGAAATAACAGGCCCCCCACCCGGGGACAGAGATATATAGAAGCCGATTTCAAAAGCGTCCAACTCTGAACACATGGCAGTATATCTACCAAATCAAAAGCTTCTTGACATCCGTTTCAAAACATGATTTTGATTATCTTTGCTGTGGTCTTTGCGACCTTTGCAGTTAACTCGGCGCATCCAATGGAGAAGCGACAGGCCAACGGTCCGTGGGGTTTATATGCCTATGGCAGCAATATCGACGGGTTGCCTATCTTCTATGCGGATGGTAAATATCTCTCGCTCCTAAGGAGATCACTACTAATTCAATTTGCGTAACAGGCCAAGCTCAGATCGGTAATCTGGCCATGTCAAATGCAACCACCAAGTTCCCAGTTTCTTGTAAGTCTTGAACTCTGGAGTCTCTATGAAGGGAGGATGTCTGATTTAGCTACAGTGACGTTTGGCGACAACCGAAACACCTGGGTTGCTCACCCCGATGCCACGAATACCATTGCAGAATCTGCAGTATTCACCACAGCCGGTGTAGCCTCCAGCACCAATCTGTTGGGACTGAGCGATACTGGCTCAATGGCTTGTCCGGTCATCTTTACCTCCCCAAGCGGCCAGGCGAATAATAACACAGTTGCGACGAACACAAGCGTGTCGGCACCACAAACCAATGTGTGGACTTTATATGGAAAATATGTTATATGCAGCCAGGACAACGTCAACTTCTACGCCCAACCGACCGGACAAGATGGATGGTTTATCTTGCTATGGAGTGCAACGGCAGATGCAGCTCTTAGGAATATTCCGGTGACTCTGAGAACCATCGGCCCTGCCTCTGGCTAAGCTTTAGCAGTCTCGGGGCGTGTCTTGATATATGTGCATGATGTTATCGGATTCAATTCTCAACCATTTATGTTGAATATGAATTAGGTTGCCTTGGTTTTGACGCAACTCCCTAGAGGTTCTGCAATAAAAGTGCTATATACAAGCTGAAGTATATTTTAGCTCTATATATATGTACTTTTTTCGGCCTAACTGAAAAACAACCCCCACAATTTAGATGCCTAAGAGTTCTATAGTTATATAGATATATTGAACTCCAAACTCCAAATGCCCAAGTCAACCAATCCTTGTAAGTCCAGCATTAGCCTTAAAAAGGCCATAGCTTTGATTTTTAGCCGGGAGATCAGCAACTAACGTGACTGTGCCCAAAGGCCTCTCACAGTTCTCCCCCCCTCAACTTCTTTAACCTTTTGATGCATCTCTTTCCACATTTGATGCTATATTTATTTACGGAAAGTTGGGAAAGTTCGAAAGGTTCGAAAAAAAGTACGATATTGTCCTTAATCCGAACAGAAAACAACAGAGAAGAATCTGTTTTCTTTCAACTTCACTCAGAAATGATATGAAGATCCACGATGCCAGAACGGATATCACGTCTGAAGGCGAAGTTGCTTGGACGATTATCTCCAAAAGCGGATGCGGATCCGAGTGCCCACTTCAACCAAAAACCCCCCTCGGGCCCCCTCGACTCCAACAAATCCCCGGCTTATAGCATCGTATCTTCCAATTTGGAGATCGGTTCTTCTCGCGACCGTCAGATAGAGGAAATCCCATCAGGGGCCAACCAGGAACGGGATTCCTCCGTGTCTGCGCCTTCCGAACAGCCTCATCACACAGGAACTCGCAATTGTACGCCGTCGACCGAGCCATACAATTCTTCCTTGCCAACTCCTATCTCGGGCGATCCTCCGTCTCCCTTCGAAACCCCTCCGTTATCGACTCCTCAGTATTCCGATAGCACCTCCTTCCAGTCCACACACTTGAAAGCTCAAACTCCAATCCCAGCCGAGACTCAATTGACTCCGACCTTGGATACCGTTCCTGAGCAGCCTACGAATGATCGACGACCTTCTACCTCCTACTTCCCTCCCTCAAGTAAGCGCCCGAGCCTTGCGATCCGTCGTCAATCTCTTCTCCCAGCAACACACCAACACTTGATCAGTGGGCTACTGGAGGCAAGTCTTTTCTCTCCGGGAGACCAGGACAGTAGTTTCACTCCCCTCGTTCCTCGCGAAATGGTCACACGTCGGATTTGGGTCAAACGGCCCGGTGGCTCAGCCACCTTGGTGCCGTGCAGGGAGGATGCGGTGGTAGATGAGCTACGCGACCAAGTCATCATGAAATACGGGAACTCATTAGGGAGAAGCTTTGACTCGCCCGATATCGCTATCCGGGTTTCGCCGCGAGAAGGTACGAATCGACCAGGTCACGATGAACGCCTCTTGAGCCCGGAGGAAGTCCTGTCATCTATACTCGATACGTACTACCCTGGTGGACAAAAGATTGAGGAGGCATTGGTGATTGATGCCCCGTCGCATCGGACTCCAAAGCCATCGCCACGCCATTCGATCTATCAACACCACCACTCGGAACCCGGCGAGAATGGCGATTACTTCCCTCTCATGCCGCCGGTCAATGTGAACGCGGGCACACCGTCTTCACACTCGGGAGCTGCGTCTGCAGCGGCTAGTGCGCCGTCAATTTCCATACTCAACACTGGGGTTGCTCCTTTGCTGCCATCACCGGGAAGCCGTAGGACACGACATCAACGACCTCCGTTGACGAGACACAAAACAAATTCTCCCACTATTCTTCACAACCAAAACACCCAAACTCCCGGCATAACAGGTACGTTCTCAAACAGCTTCACTTCGCTCAGCATGGCCATTGACATCCATAGAAACTGGCGCTACTCCTCATTCCCAACCTATCCCAGCTCCCACTGCTCCCGCAATTCCTACACCCCCGGTGGCGGTACCGCCGGTAGAATCTCCGCAGGTGAAATCACACACTCCCCCGGCAGCTGCTGCATCACCACGCGTCCGAAAATCAAAAGCGGCTACCTCCCCCGGTGCTATGTTTGGCGGGTTGATTGACGGCACCGTTCCGCCAATTAATGTCCTCATCGTGGAAGATAATATTATTAACCAGAAGCTTTTGGAGGCCTTCATGAAAAGGTTGAAGGTGCGCTGGAAATGTGCAATGAACGGCGAAGAGGCAGTGCGGAAATGGCGACAAGGCGGGTTCCATTTGGTCCTGATGGACATTCAGCTGCCCGTGATGAACGGTTTGGAAGCTACCAAGGAGATCCGGCGCCTGGAGCGCTTAAATGGTATTGGTGTCTTCCCAAAGACAGCCTCTGGTCGTTTTAGCGCGTCCAATGCCTCTGCCGCGGACAGAAGACCGGGCCTTCACCGTACGGTCAGTGAAGAGGACACTTTGTCAGATCTCTCGCTATTCCGGAGTCCGGTCATTATTGTCGCGTTGACAGCTAGTAGTTTACAAAGTGACCGACATGAGGCGCTGGCTGCTGGCTGCAACGATTTCTTGACCAAGGTAAGTCCCGCTCCCTATGGAGACTTTTTTTTTTTCTTCTCAAATAGTATGCTAACATTTCTCGACTAGCCCGTTGGATTCCCTTGGCTTGAGCAGAAAGTGACCGAGTGGGGCTGCATGCAAGCCTTGATTGACTTTGAAGGCTGGCGCAAATGGCGCGGGTTCATGGACTCTCCTCGTCCCGCCTCGCCAGCTGTCGATACATCAGCCAGTCCGATGCAAGGTGGCTACCGCAAAGAACCATCACAAGTGGATCCCCCATCACCGTCGAGCTCCCGCCCGGCTAATAAATCTGGTCACCCCGAAACCAAGCCAAGCCTGCCCGGTGTCGCGCAAATCATGCGGGAAGATTCATGGGGTAGCGGCAGTCCTGACAGTATAGATTCGCTCTCAAGTCCGCAGTTTCCAACACCGGGAGACGCAGTGCCAGCCACTGATGCCGTGGCTGCGCCCCCGGATGAAGAATGAAGACGGATATGTTCCTTTTTTTTTTGATGGGTCACCATGTCTTGGTTGGTCCGTACACACTTCGAATGATCTTTTCCCAATCTGTTTGATTCGACTTTCTGTCTCTCCCATTGAATACCCCGTATAGCAACATCTCTTTTCTCTCCAGTCTCGCCCTTTCACCTCTTTGTCATGGTAGCTTGCACTTCACTTCTGATGTTCTCGGACCCCAATGCCTGGTTTTTTTTTTCTTCGTGGATCTTCTTTTGGCCATATGGATATATATATTTGTTATTTTGGGCTGCAAACGCATCGCCTGCGCAATTCCTTTTTTCTCTGGCTGGTTTCTGTTTCTCTTGTCGGTATTTTCATTCTTGCATACAACTTCCATAGAATGGGATATCCTCATACACGAACGGGATGTCCTCATGCGCCTCTATCCTTCAATGTATAGTTTTCTTTGTCTACTTTGACTACCGGCTAGGGGGCTTGGTGTTTCCTCCTACCTTGTATGTATCTCACTAATTATTTGACTAATTATTTGACGGGTGATGATTTCGTCTAGATACATTTAGCCATAGTATTGAAAATAATTGCTTAGTTCTTGTGAAGCCTTAAAAGTTATACGATGTAATAACTGCTTCTAAGTGTCTATGTAGGTATTCCCATGAAACACCACACCAAAGAAAATGTCTTGAATAACCCGTCTACAGCCTAAATTGTATGCATTTCCATATCTTTCCAGATTCTCGAGCATCCCAGGTAATACAGCATCTATCAAAAGCAAAGAACTTGTCCAATAGGCAATCGAATACGAGGATCATATATTTGAAAGCCCGATATTCATGTCCAAATCAATAGATCGACATAATGTGTAACCACATCACCAATCAAGAGAAAGCAACATGACCGAAGTTACGAGCAACCCCGAGAAGAGGGTTGAGAGTAGCAAATGATATCCAATCCAGACTTGGGGTATTTATGCAGGTGAATTTAGATGTGGGCTTTGTCTGCTTTCTGCTTTTCCCCCCTCCCCTCTGATTGTCCTGCATGTGATGTGGTGTTGTCTCTGGTGCCCTTAAATATCATAAGCTTACCCCCCGAATCTCTCTACATTCATCTTACATATCCTACATACCAGTCTATTGTCTACTATTATATCCCAGCACACATATACCATTTACCATAACCATAAGACCTGCTCTTATAAAACCACAAACCCACAACCCACAACCCCCCGCATCTCACCATCCCAACCCCTCACTCAACTCAACCATGCAGCCATCAAACACGCCCTCAGGCCCAGCCCCCCCAAATACAACTTCATGGCTCCAAACTGCCCTCGCCTCAATCGGGTCTATTTTCCAAACTTCCTCTAAGGAAGATGAGTCTGAGACCGATGCGATCTCTGGGTGGGTTGGAACAAAGAGGCGACGCTGTCGATCTGTTGGGGAGGCTCGTTGAGAATCGACCATGTGATCAGCTGGCAGCTGATTTATCCCGGAGAATAAGAGGAATTGAATCGGGATAGGGAGGGAAGGTTTCGGTTTTTTTTTTTTTTATTATTTTTCTTTTGGCGAGGCGTTGTGCATTGTGCTTTTGATATCTCGGTGTTCTTATGTTTTTGGGGTTCAGGACTGGTCTGAGAATGAATGAGATATGATGTTAACGAAAGTATTTATTTGGGAATATATGAACATGAATACAACATACCGTGGCTGCACTAATATCGAGATTGATAGTTTTAAACTAACCGCCATACATAACTAGTATAATCAAAAGCAAAATATTTTAGAAAGCATCATCTGAGGCGGGTCATTTGTTGGAGGAACTATAGTCAATCACTCTCTTGTGAGCTTTTACCTGCTCTTACTCTTCCTACGTTCACGATGAAAGAATAACTCTTTTGTAAGATCTTGTACTATTTCTCGTCTGTTGAACTCACTAATCAAGAAAGAATATATATAGTAGGTTACCCACGCCAATACGAAAGCGATATCCATCCCAAGCTAAGATCAGATCACACAACTTTAATATGAGACTTACCCGTCAGAGGCACATCAACATGAAGCACGAGCTTCTTATTCTCATCATCATATTCGGCATCACGGAGTCCCTTCGGCTCACGCTCCACCCCAAGAACAGTGATAGCCTCAATAGTGACACCAGCCTCGTACTCGAACGAGCCAGTCATGCTGAGCTTGCCGTGTGCGTACTTAAAGTCGATCTCCGACACCTTGTCCTGCACAACCGACTGGCCGTCATCGAGATACAGCGAGCCCTCAGCGCAGCCATCAAGACCGGGCGCAACGACAATGTTGAAGCCCTTCTTGCGCAGTGCGATGGTGGTGTTGGCGCTTTCGATGCGCTGCGGGTAGACAATGCCGCCCTTGTAGTGAACCGTGATGTCGGTGTAGTCGACTTCGGCGGAGACGTACTCGCCGCGTCCGCGGACGGGTTTGCCGGTGCCCCATTCGTAGAAGATATCATCGGGGAGGTAGTAGTTGACGCTCGTGCTGTTTTCCTCGGTAACGGGACTGACAAGGATGCCGTCGCCGTAGAAGAACTGTAGGTCGATGGGATAGGTGTTGGGGTCGTTCGGGTAGTTGAAGAACAGAGGGTTGAGGGCCGGAGTGCCGGTCTGGTTCTGTTTGTAGATGGAGGTGTAGATGTAGTCGACTGGGTCATTGTCAGTTCTGACCCCCTTCTCGGAGAGGGGACTGTGGGCATCACTTACGGAGTTGGTATCTGATGGAGATTCCTTTGCGCGCGGCCTCGGCGACTGTCGGCCAGCGGTAGAACTCCTGGGGATTCGCGAAGATTTCGGCGTGGTTGCGGAAGAACGTGTAGAAAGAGCCAAGAGCCGCCCATCTGTTGATCAATGTGGCATATTAGCTCTAGCCACCTATATGAAAGGGGGATTCAGTCCTTACCTAGCACAGAGCGTCTCCGTTACATTACCACCGAAGCCGCAAACATCGGGGCCCACAACAGGGACTTGGTACAACGATGCAAACTGCAGGATCTGGCTGATGGATAGGCGGTACCACGACCATCCGGAAACATTATCTGCAGCGTATTAGCATGGGGTCATGGTTAATATTGAATGGGTAGACGCCAGAAGCATTCTTACCACCAAGCCAGTGGGATACGTCCTTGCCGGAGCCAGCAAATGTGCTTCTCGTAATTACCAAAGCGCGGTCATCCGGGCGGCGGGCACGCATGGCATTGTGGGAATGCGAGGACATCATAGCGCCATAAAGGTTGTGGGTATCATATTGAACGTATCCGCCACTCTGCACCAGATCGGTGTCGGCAGTGCTATCAGCAAGCGTGGGCCCTGCGCCATTCTGAATCATGAATGGCGGCCTGATTAACTTGCGATTTGGAAGGCCTTTGCACTCGTCAGGCCCGCAGCCAGAGCCGGTCTTTTTGCCATTCTGCCAGCTGGCACTCGAGGGAGCCCAGTGAGGCCTGGCGGAGCGCCAATGACCAGCACCAAGGTTGCGGTGGGAACTAGAACGAGGTTGATGATGTTGGACAACAGCAGCTGCACGCTTCTCATTTGACTTGCCGGAAGCAAAGTTCGGCTGAAGACTGTCCGGGAACCCAGGGATAGGAGCATCCGGTCCATCTCGGACTGGTGGCGGCTTCGGAGGGTCGCCATCCACCTCTGCGAAATTCTCCGGGGTGGTGTTGTTGCCGGGGTAGGGGCGGTTGAAGAAGTTGGCGGGCTCATTCATGTCGATCCATAACGCGTCAATGTCCGGACCATTCGTTCCGTCGAAGAACTCCAAGAACTGCTCATTCCAGTACTGCTGCGATGAGGGATGGAACCAGTCAGGGAAGTAGCTGGGACCGGACCAAACGACTCCCTGGTATTCGGAGCCATTTGTTTCCTTCATGAAAGTATCATATTTAAGACCGGCATCGAGTGCCGGGTTAGACTCCTTGTAGAATACGGCGGGATCGACCATGACTATGTAATGTTGATCCCTCGAATGGATTGTGTCCACTAGGTCTTTGTACAAATTGGCCGGGAACCTCTCTGGATCAATAGTGAAGATGCGCCGACGGTCCATGTAATCGATATCGGTCCAGATGGTTTCCAGAGGAATGTTATTGGAGGAGTAGTTAGCAGTGACAGCGGCGACCTCGAAGACATCTTGGTAGCCGTATTTGCACTGGTGGTAACCAAGTCCCCAATAAGGCGTCATCAACGGGAGCTGAGCTATTTCCGCGTACTGAATAGCCACATCGCGCGGGGAGGGGCCAGCAATGAAGTAAAAATCAAGAACACCACCGATGATGTTGTACTCGAGGTACTGGCCACCCTTGTTGTCGATGAAGATATCCATGCCGTTGGAATTGAGTAGGAAAACTCCGTGAGTGCCATCCTTCCTGTGGTCGAAATAGATTGGGTGAGCGCCGTATAGGTTCTCACCCTGAGGTGTCCCGTAGGCATCGCGGGTGTAGATCGTCCGAGTGTAGTTGGTCGTGTTCAGCATGAAAGCGTCGCTGTGCTCGCCCAGTCCGTAAAGATGCGGGTTCTGTGGCAGGTGTGTCTTGAGATAGACATATTGACTCTCGAACACCAGTTTATTACCCGTGGTATCAAAGAGCACCTCACCGGTATCAGTCCGAGATACGGTGAACGAGAAGGGGTCGGCGTTGAAGTCAAACTTGAGCTTGGAGTCCTCCGGGGAACACCATTGGCCGAATCCAGGGCGCGGGAAGACACTGTCTGGAACCTGGTAGACCGTGTTGTTGGTGTCCAAAATCTTGATGTGGAGTCGATCGCTGGTCTGATACTCCACCTCCAGCTTCAAGTCTGGAAGGTCAGTTCCGAAAACATTGCACGCTGGCCCTGCGAGAGAAAGTTCTGCGTAAAAGCCCGAACGAGTCTCCCACTGCTTTGTTGCCTTGTATCCTGGGCATTCGGACAGGTCCTTTTCGTAGAGGTCATTGCCGGGGCCATCGAGATCCTCGATGCCAGCCTGGCTCTGGGCCCAGACGCAGCCACTCAGGGCTGCAGCCGAAGTGATCAGCTTCTTGAGGTACATGCTGATGCCTTGGATAGTGAACAATGTCATGTACGCATACGACCCTTTTATACTTCTCTCAGTTCCCTCGGTTCCCTTTGCCAAGATGGACCGTGTGGTGAGTGCGGAGACTACAGCATTCCCCAGGGCCGTGGTCCCCACTCGGAGTTGGGGTATGTTATTTCAACCATCGAACTCTAGAGCGGGAGACGTTCATTATTTCTGTCGCTCTTAAGGCCACTGTCCCATCAACGTCGTCGAGATATGGTGGGCTATCTTGCCCCGGAATTCGCAGTATATACATGGGTTTCACCTATATCGACATAAACCCTGCTCAAGCTGAAAGATAGCTACGATCCCCTAATACTTGGCATTTGCTTGGTGCTCCGGTAAAAACCCGAGGAACGATGCGGTCAGCTCGACTCCAAAGACCCAGACAGCAATATTATGGGGCATCTACCGGTCTGTAGTTCTCCGGCAAATGTCCGTAACTGCGGGGCTCTCCACTGGACACCCCCACGCTTTGTTTGAATGTGTTGTACTTTCATGATCTCGGGCTTCTCGGCTTCTCCGAGATCTTTACTCCGTAGAGGGGTTAGGAATGTATAATCATTGAACAAATCAGCTCTCTAAGTCGTGGACTCGTGCAGTAAGACACGTCCAGCGCTGCAACCAGGAGCGAATGGAATGTGAGCTCAACTCTCTCAAACGCTCGACAATCATACGCACTGCCTTCAGGGTCTCGATTGTTACAATTTTTCTAAAGGCAAGAAACAAGCATGCCATAAGTCTGGGAATCGGGGCATCGATAGTTAATTGACCTGTGCAAGCTTGTTTCTGCGAGCATGCAACCTTTCCTCTTCCTCGAGGAAGTAGATCTCAATTTCAAGACATATTTCCCCCTCAATATCGGTTTCGATACGGAGTACTCCGTACGTTTTCCATAGTTCGAGAGGCTGGGTTCTCACCTAAATCGGGGATTAGATCGACCTTGGCAATCGCTTGCCTCTTGGAGCTAGAGCGATCCCGGTCAATCATGCCCAATGCCGATGCGATAATTATGCAAACGATCACTAGTTCTGCGATGATTGGAATGGGAATCACGCCAATCGCGCCAAATATCAGAAGCTTAAGGTGGCGGGGGGAGCACATCGAAATGGGTGATGGGATTCATTTTTGTGAAGATGAGGTTTAGACTTTTTAAATTTGGGAGATGCGAAAGGTGCCTTCCTCTGTGGAAAAGTTATATCCTGTCGTTTACTCGGGGGTAGTGATGTCTCTATTGACGAGTCCCGTAAGATCATCCAAGATCATCCATTGGACATCCCTAGGTGGGCATATAAAGTGTACCTCGGGGCCGCCAGCCCTGGAGTGACCAGGCCCGGGGCGGAGAGACAATTATGTAATGCTCAGAGGTGAAATGGGAAAGGAAAGATTTCAAGTTGCCAGAAATTATCCGATATATAGGTACATAAGCGACAGCCTCCTTCATACATCCATGGATGAGTATGCGTACAAATAAAATTACAAAGGCCGTAGCCGAGAAAGTTGCTGAAAAACACAAACAAAAAGAACAAAGAAACAGCCCTTTCGCGGGCTATCTCGGAATGAATCAAGCCTCCACACGGGTAGGAATCTTGACCTCGCCACGTGTGCGATCGCGATGAGGCACACCGTAGCGACGACCAGTAGCCTTGGAGCCACGGCCGTCAGTACCGGTGGTCTCTGAAGTGTAAATAGTATCCTTGATACGGTAGTCGAAACGCGAGTCCTCAGGGGAGACAACAGTCAGTTTCTTCTCACGGCGAGCCTGGATACGCTCACGACGCTCTTTCTCAATTGCGTCTTGGCGCTCGAGTCTCTTAGATTGGAGGTCTGCGACGGCCCGCCACTCGTTGGGGTTCGCGAGGCGATCGCGCTCCAGGGCAACCATGTGAGGGTGAGGAATGCGCACATCAGCAGGCTGCAAGATCTGGCGGGCATTGGCGCCCTTGCCGACCCAGCCGATGGAGTTGGGGTCCTCGATGATCTTTTCAGCGAGGTCGGAGGGGTGCGAGATTTCTTCTGCCTCGGATTGCTCCAGTGCTGGGGCGCCGGAGAAGACGCGACCGGCCTCGACACGGTTGAAGGAGCGGGATTCGGGAACTGGGTAGAAGATTTGGGAGCCTGTCAGGGGGTGGGCGGGGAGGTCGTTGATGGGTTCGTGAAATTGTTGACGCTCGCCTTTCTCAGCGAGGGGGGTAATGGGGACCATCTCATGTACGGCCCGGGCATATGGCAGTGCGAGGGGTTTATCCTGGTTTGAGATTCGTCAGTTCATGTCACGCGACCAAATAAAACTTGATAGGAATCCAAAATGTAAGGGTAGCACAGTTCAGTTCAAAAAGTAAGGTTTAACCATGTGGGTGTCTTCAAGACTAATCGATTTTTTGTGACTCATCATATGCGTGGAGGGTTGAAGCAAAGTCCAAAAGGAAAGGAGAGGAAATGGGCAGAAAGGGGATCTTACCTGTGCGCGCTGTCTCTTCTCCAATTCTACCAATCTCACGACGGCAGCAATACGCTTCATATCGATTCCAAGTTCCGTGCTAACAACGCGGGCACTCTTCTTCTGTTCAATGATGCGGTTATAGACCTCATTCCGTAGCTCCTCACTGAGGATAGGCTCGCTGAAGAAATTTTGGTTGTTGGGGAACGGACGGGCACTCTCCGGACCCTCGCTGTCTCGCTGCTTTAAGCTAGTGACATAGTTGGTTTGTCCAGGAAGATGGTGTTTCAAAACGGCTCCTTCGCCGTCAAGCCATTCGAACATCTGCCGACGGAGCTTGGTCTGTCCCCGTGGTGCTGCCGTGGCAGAGAATTGGCGGGAAATGCATTGTGATGATGTAGAGGATAAAGAAGTAAGAGAAGAAAGTGAGGATGAGGAAGAGGAGGTAGCTGTGAGGTAAGGAAGAAGGGTGTTGGACACAGTCCGGCTCTGTATCCGGGGTGGCATCTTGGAGGATATGATGGGAGAACGGGAGGAAGAATTTCACGTCAAACTGAATGGAAGACGCTGTATATTAAGAATCAAGGAGTTCCAGCTGCCATTGACCCTTTTGCAGCAATAATTGAAGGATGGGAAGTTTTCGGGTTGAAGCGGGAAGCGTAGGTGTCTGCAGGGGAAGAAACTTCTCGGTAGTGTAATCACGTGACCTAATCTCCACTGTATGAGCCCAAGTAAACATCTCCCTCCCCATTCCCTATTGGGATTCATAAACATATTAATAGCTATTCAACATTCGGTTCCTGGTATATTTACCCGTATGGTAGAACCCTTACATGACCTGTTCGATAGACAATATAAAATATACGAAGGGTCGCTCAGATGAAAGCAAAAAGAATCCCGTTCTAGCTCTTTACTAGACCTCAACTATATTATAAATGGATTAAATGGTTCGTTCTCCAGAATAACTGGAACAGTTCATTGTATCAAGTACAGATTGAAGCAAATGTATCGGTATCATGCCCCAAGCAAGACGGGGTAAGAGGAAGAGTAAAAGAATAATAGACATGCCTCGTTTCCTCATTCTTCTCCTGGAAAAGCAGAGTAAGCCAGACCGAAAGCAAACGAGTGGCAATGCAAGCAAGATGAGAAATGAGCTTTCGAGCAAAATGCATGGGCCGGACGCCTTCGTCTCCGCCGCGATGAGAGGGATATGGTAGGAGAGAGATAAACCCAACGCGAACGCCTGGGACAATATGTAGTCGACGTGAGCCGATGTCATGTCCTTCCGTAGCTCATGCATGCCATTGAGTAGAGAGATATTAGAAGAGAAGCTAAAGAAAGCCACATAAGACCCTTCTTTTTTTTCGTACTTGCGTAGAAATAAACACGCATTGCAATAGAGAAAGCAAGTAAATCAGCAAAATCCTTTCCGATCCACGCAGACGATGCATCGAGAAAGATCCAGGGGATAGATGTAACAAACAGGGGGAATCACGTGGAATAAAGTAGATAACAGTTCGTATAGATCCTGGTTAGGGAAGAGACAGCAAACACGCATTAGTGTGCATTGCCTATTGAGTCAGGATAAACGAGCGAGATAATCAAGAACAAAAGCAAGAAAGCACGAGGGTATGAAGGTGTGAACAAAACGCAATGGGCGACAGAACAAACGCGCTCTCGAGCGCCTCGCACCGACCAGATAAGAATACAAGTTTGGCAATGACCTGAAATGCAATCCTCCCAATGAAAAGAGATAACAAAAAAAGGAATGTAAGAGCGCCCGGGTTCCCATGCAACAGAAAGACGAAAAGCCAAGACAAGGACTGGCAAAAAAAGAAGGGGGCAAAAAAACAGAAAAGCAAATCCGAAACAGTACTCCCGAGAGTGTATGCAGCCGCCGAATGCTGATCTAGCTCACGAAACGAAGATCCCCAAATGCGCCAGATATCCCAGTTCGTTCAAACATGCCGGGCATTATCTTAATATAACGCTTGAATGGGCTTAGCGACCCATCATGTAGTCAGGGTAAAAGGAATTATAGCCGTTCAGGTTTGGTGCCGCATTGGTGTTGCCGCCGGGATTAGAAGGGGGCGGCGGCGACATCATTGGATTGGCTCCGTTTCGGATTCCCAGGCCCGAGTTCTGATTGTATGAGGCATTGCCCATCAGCCCAGCATGCGGATTGATGGTGGTGTGCATGGAGGTGCCATTGCGCATCGGCGGCGCAGGCATGGGCATGCCAAGACCAGGAGGTGCTACCAGTCCAGGAGGGGGACCGTTGACAGCCGAAAACATATTATTGTGGATTCCACTCAAGCTGCTGCCTCCAGGGACTGCGCCCTGCCCAGAGGCCGAGTTGGATGAGTTCATGCTGCCGGGTTGACCAGAGCGCACACCCAAAGGATTCTTTGAGAAGCTTAGACGGATGCCAGTCTTGACACTGTTCGACAGCTTGTAGCCGTACAGTTCATTGAGCGCTTTGCTGGCCATGGCGACCTCGTCGAATTCCACAAAGCACATGGGTCCATTCTGCTTGTTTCGGAAACAGAGTCGTTTGTATCCGCGTTGTTTGGAGAAAAGGGCTTTGAGTTCCTCCTCGGAAGTGTCGGGCGGCAAGTTGCCCACATACAAAGTGTTGCAAGGAGGATTCAGGTCATTTGGGTTCGCAGCGGGGAGGCTGTGGCGTGGTGTGTGCTGAGCGTTGTATGGGAAACTATGGCCTTGGTTCGGGTATGCGGATGCAGGCGCTCCACGCTGCGCGCCACCCCCAGGGTAGTTCTGCAAAGGTGGCGAGGGCATGTTGGCCGAAAGGGACATGTTGGCAAAGCGGTTGGTCGGGATTTGAGGGTTGGTGGCCCGGCGTCCGGCAGAGATGTTGGTAGAATGGCCATTCTCTGCATAGCCCACCGGATCCTTGAGCAACTCGCCCGTCTCCTCGTCGGGGTCTTCATCAATCATAGACTTCCCGGTTATGCGTGGGAGGTTATCAATGCCATTTCCGATCGGAGATTGTGGCGAGAAAAGGCTGTGCATGCGAGAGCCTGATTCAGAAGTCGGAGGAAGTCCTTCTCCGATAGGCTGATTGGGATTGGCGTTGGAGAGCCTCTCTAAGCTTTGGAAAGTGCCGTTGAAGCGCGACGATTGACGCGCAAGGGGTCCGTTTGAGGCACCCATCAGTGCACGACTCGCGGTGTGATCGATGGTGTTACGGCGCGTGTTTGACAGATTCATTCCCATCGGACCGGGGTACATCTCGACAACCATGTTGGCGTCGTTTTTGGAGTTCGGCTTTCCATCCAGGAGGGACCTGGCCTCTTCGGCGGCTGGCAAAGAGATGAATCGCGCGATCGCGGTCAAGAACCCGTCATCCTCCGGCAGGTCCAAGGTCACAAAGTCCGCGTCAACAAAGTCTTTTGCGAAAAGAAGCATGCTGCGCAGGGCTTCACGGCTCGTGTTTCGCGGCAGTTTGCGCATGAGAATCGCGCCTCCGTTTCCGCGATTCAGGCCATTCAGGCCCTGGAGGTTGCGATCGTTATCGCCTAAGCGCATGTTGTTATCGAATGAAGCTGTTGTACCGATAGGGGAAAATGGGTATGAGAAAGACGGGTTCATAGATGAAGGCGCTTGCGACGCATTCGGGCTATACACGTCGGTCGACATCGCATGCTGAGCCGTCAAAGGCGCCTGCGAAGAAGGGAGTGACTGTTGTGGGGGCGAACCAGATGACACGGACTCTGTGAGTTGTGTAGTTCCAAAAGAGCCGGGACTCGTACGAGTTGACTGGCTAGAGCTGCCGCTCATTCCTCCACGAGATATGACTTTTTCGAAATTTTTTTTTTTCGCCTTTCGGGGGGTTCGCGATCACACAGGGGAAGATAGTCCAGGTAGGAAAAAAAGGAGTCGCGGGATTCGGAAAGTCGAAGTTCTAGGCCTTGATCGATAATGCGACAAGAGATCGTACACCAAACGCGATGCAACGATAGAAATGAAAAGGCGAAGGCGATTAGCGATTCGATCGAAAGTCGAGTGTACTCGGATGGTGTCTCATCGGATTTGCGACAGTTGGACTATGAGCGCTTTGAAAACGATTGAGATAAGGATGGGAAATTGACAAGAATGGTAAGATGGATGTAAAAGGGAAAAAGGGTTGAAAGGAGGGGATGAAGGAGAGTGCAGGGGAGGGGGGGGGAGAAAAGAGTCCGGAACGGTCGAGTGCCAGTCCACAAGTGCCAGATCCATGGATCTGCCCTTCACGACGCGACTCACTGGGGAACAGGTATGTGACAGTGGAGGTACATGGGGTTGTATGTGGGTACTCGTATTGGGAGATGTACTTCAAAGTATATGACAGTACATGGTCATCACTTTACATAAATTTACACAGTCTTACACCTTGACCCTGGAAACTGACCGCATGCAGAGAGTTACCAAGTGCGTGTCCCGAGGTGATATGTGGTGATTATGGAATGCCCCCGGTTTTTTTCTTTTTCTTTCTGTTCTCTGTATAACTCCGTATACTCCGTATATTCCGTACATATATATATTAGAAGATCGACGTGTGGATCATGAATATGTTTCTTCTGGAAAAGCACCGGCCATGCAAGTAAGTGCGGCTTGCCGTACCCGGTTCTGCACGCGACTGGGGCTCTATGAAATGAAGCACATATATCTCACAGGGATGTTTTACTACATATAGACTCGGTAGAGTACATAGAATACATAGAACCGTAAGTCAGTACCAAATCCATACAATACCTCTAGGTTGACAGTTTATTGGATGAACCTTGAATGCATTTACAACTACCGTTAACTAGCCCAGATCGTGAGTCAATGGCTTAATATCAAATACACCTGAGGTCATATTTCAAGTCACATTATACGATCCTCAGAGCTAACCTTGGAACCTGTTTCCTAACTAATCCAAGGTCATCGCATACGTCCACGAAATCCCTAAAGTCAAAAACTGGCGATCCTCCAGGGTCACTGACCAATTGCCACGAGCCCAACCCCGGTAACACATGGGATTGGCTGCCACGGGGAAATGACTTGACTTATCGAGGGGGCGTTGGTTCATTTGGTTGGGCCGTGGAGACAAGCTACTGCTTAGGGGCTTTATTAGCACTACTTCAGAACGTGTGCCTGAACTGGTCATTGGCGCGTCAAATGTTTTGGCTTTCATTACTGGCAAATACGATCGGTTTCCCAAGGTATCTTTTGATGACTCTAAGTCTGTGTGTAACCTTGAAAGTGGTTTAGTAGCATCTATAACCTCACGACCCTACAGTGTAGGCAGATGTGAGCAGTTTAGGGAAAAGTATGCTGGTAACGCATAGCCTACCTCGGTACGGACTATATGCCTGGTGTTCTTCGCCTTAAAGAGACAAATTCAAATCGTGTCAGTAGATATTCATGCTGCGGCTCGTCTACCGCGTAGAGTCAGAGCAGCTAGGCTGCCACATAATATACAAAGGTTCCCACAAGGCAACTCAATAACGCCAAAAAATGCCAGCAAAATCAGGAGAGAAAAGAAGGTACACAGTTGACCAGTCATCGATGGTGCCATGTCTTGACTTTTCCAAGGTTCTCGGGCGTTGTCCGGCCGAGTACACAAAGAATGTCGGAGGAGAGAACATTGGAACGCTTTGTAGAGGTCAAGCATGCCCAAACAGTCAAGGAGTCAGAGCGGAATCAAGCTTTGTCAAAAGTAGTAGGTTTGGACGCAACAAGGCCAGCCTAGAATGAGGTTTATGAATTAGTAAAAGCAGTCCGTATAATAACAACGTAATTCCCATCAGCCCATATGATCTGCTGAAAACGCAGACCCCAGAATAGCCGTCCATCTTCCTTGGATCCTCCAATTCCCCAAACTCTCACGGATAAAGAAAACAAGGGTCCGGCTTACCATGCCCATCAGTTTCCAGACGGGATCACTAGGCTGCGCACCAACACCGAGCCAGTACTTTGCGCGCGATCGATCAAGGGCAATCTCCTTGTATGGGCGCGCCTCGGCATTCTCGTCGTACAAGGTCGTGGGACGTTTCGGGATAGGGTTGTAGGTGCCGATGACTTCGAGGGGCTTAGCACCGCGGGCAGAGCTAGATATAGTAAGGTCAATTTTCAATTCTTCTTAAATATACAGTGCGCAATGGATTGAAGCACTCCGTAGCCTGGCAACTTTGGTGTTTGGTATTGGAGCCGGGTGTATCCATTCACGGGGAAATAACCACATACCGGGCTTGCGCAACGACGATGTTGAAGAAGGGGTTGTGCTTGTTGCCAAAGCGAGCTAGTCGAATCCGGAGAACCATTTTGGCGGGTGTGTAATGCTTTTTCAATTGAAGAGGGCGCAAGACTGTTCTTTTGATGATGCCGTCTGCCTTCCGCAAAAGTTCTAGGAGGTGCGGAAGAATTATTGATCCGACGTAACCAAATACGGACTAGCGTATGTATGATGTAATGATGTGAGGACCCTCATGAGATCTACTTCGGAGCTGACTATCACTTTGATTTACACAGCTTCTGTCAATTAACTCGATTTACTAACAGTCTAGCTCTGAAATCAGCATACTTGCATGATCCGCTCTACCTTCACCAATTTTCGTCTACCGCTCTCCATTCGTCGCTACAGTAAACCAGCCATAATGTCGTTGAAGGTATAGTTGTCCGATATTAGTCCCAATAACATAGAAACTGAGAACCGCCCTAGGCAATCTCCGCCAAAGATGCGGCCTCTCTTGATACAGATCTCATGGACACCGGTGGCTGGTCTCTAGACCAATTGATGGAGCTAGCGGGCCTGTCTGTCGCGCAAGCGGGTAAGCTCCATCGATCTTGAACATGCAACCAGGCCATACTGATATAATGAGCAATCAGTATGGAAAATCCATCCCCCAAGCGCAGGGAAGAATATCCTAGTTATCTGTGGGCCAGGCAATAATGGTGAGAAGAAAGCCTAATATTGCCATTCCGAACAACAACAATCTAACAAATGACTAGGAGGAGATGGCCTCGTAGCCGCTCGACACCTAGCCCACTTTGGCTACACACCATCGGTGTACTACCCAAAACAGGGCAAAAACGAGCTCTACCAAGTATGCAACCCCCGAGCACGAAAATAACTCTAGAAGCAAGAACCAAGAACCAAATCTAACCCGACGCAGCGCCTCAAAACCCAACTCCAAAACCTCTCAGTCCCCTTCATAGACGACTTTCAACCAGCCCTGAAGACAACAGACTTCCTGGTTGATGCCATCTTCGGCTTCTCCTTCGGCGGACCATTGCGCGATCCTTTCCCCGAAATCATCTCGCAAATCGAGTCCGCTAACGTCCAGGTGCTGAGTGTTGACGCGCCTAGCTCATGGGATATCCAGAGCGGACCGCCGAAAGAAGGACCCGGTGCGAATTTCATGCCGCATGCACTGATCAGTCTATCTGCGCCTAAGCCATGTGCGGCGTTTTATCGAGGCAGGCATTTTATCGGTGGTAGGTTTTTGACGAAGAACATTACTGATAAGTATGGGCTTGATCTACCCAAATATCAGGGTGTTGAGCAGGTTTTGGAGATTGGGGTTGATGCGGAGGGGAGATTGTAAGGGAGTTAGTAGATGGGTTGTTGAGAACACTAGTTGATGCAATGATGAGAGAACATTTTAGGATTTATATACTTTGAAGTGGAAGAGAAGGTAATGACTAGTCTCTGTATGGGAATCGCGTTGTCGTCGTTAAGAAAGCAATGCATCTCTGATAGATGCACACTGAATAAAAAATAGCACGCAGTTTCAGAGAGCCTCCCGGATCTCGCTAATAATGCCCTTGATGCGCGGCTCCTTTCCAGGACCAGAGGCCTCGGCTCTCGCGAGAACACCTTCAACCTCGTAGACCTCCTTGGCAGCGCTCTTGACCTCCTCCCCGAGCGCTGTGACTAGTGTGCCGAGCGCGACTAGTGCTCGGTAAACCGCTTCTGAATCGTTCTCTCCAGCGAGGATCCGAGTCAGTTCCTCCAGGAGGATCAGACCCCGTTCTGCGGCTTCTGGGGATTGGTTCATACCCTCGGAGGTGAGATAAACTGCAAAGTTGATGTAGAGTGTCGTGATTGCGATTGTGAGGTTGCGGTTTGGTGACTCCCCGCTACAGGCCAAGGCGGACTTCACTCCTCCCAGGATCTGATCAAATGAGCTTATGGCCAGATCTCGACCGGCAGTCGTCTCGAATAGGTTAGCAAATGTTCGCATTGCGAGCATTGCATTGTTGACATTAAGAGGGGATTCAAAAACACCGCTGGATATCACACCCGATACGACATTTTCGTCTTTGTACTCAGCGGATGCTGTAAATGGCGCAGCAGCCGCTAGTAGACGGAGAATATCTAGGCCAGGGAGTCGATTGGCAGGAGGCCAGGTTGTGACAATTTTCAGAATCAACGGCACTCCGAACTCAACCTCGGGTGATGCTTGAAGCTGTTGGGAAGATTCGAGCTGGCCGCACAAGGCGACAACCGTTTCCACCTCTGAGGGGCTCAACGCCACGTCTTTTGATCCATCAGACACGAGTTTCGCGTTTAATTCCTGAAGCTTCTTCGTGATAACTTTCAGGTTTGCTGAGCGGATGGAGAGGTAGATCTTCTGAGGGAGGACCTTGGGGCGTGGCTCGGGAGCAGGTGGCTGGGACTCTTCAGTCGCCGAGGCATCTCCAGGACGATAACGGCGGTCTGAGCCCCAAGGATCAGCACCTTCGGGTTCTTGAGACTGTCCAATGGTGGCACCCTGGGTATTCTGAGTGATAAAGTTGGCAACCTGGTCCAGATAGGTCATAGGGAGTTCATTGTCTCCAATGAACTTGGTGGCAGCCTCATATGGATTCTGCGTGACATTGTATGGTAATTTCAGCGGGGGTTTGCCATCCTCTATGTCAACATCGAAGACGTAGTCGTAATCCTGACCATGGTACTCGGTCTTCCGACCACTGCTCCCAGCCGAGTCCACTACCATACCAATAGCAATCCATTCCTGTGTTGCCGACGACCAGGTGTGGGCGCTCACGGTACCACCTGGCTCTCGGATCATCTGGACCTGGCCTTCCTTGGTTCCAGACTTTTCTTTGAGGAATTCCGGACCAGGTAGCTCCTCTTTATTAATCTTCCCAACTTGTTGCTCTGGAATAGCTGACTCCTTTACTGCCTGGTCGAACAGCTGTATGGCCTCTGGGGCTGCATGGCGATCAGGGCTTCTGCTAAAAACACGAGCAATGCGGTCACTAGCACCGGTAACGATATCACCGGTCTCACTGCAAGCTGCGACACTCCACACTGAGATTGCGGGATGGGTGATTGTCTGCACACATTGGGTCCCGTTCCAAATCTTCACAGTGCGATCTTCACTGGAACTCACCAGCTCGCCAGATGGGAGCGCAGCAAGTGAGTAAATAAAGCTTTCATGACCATGGAGAGAGGCGACGAGTTGACCTTGCAATGTGTAAAGACGAATGATTCCATCGTTGCTAGCCGATGCAAAGTGGGCACCTGTAGAGTTTGAGGCGGGAAGCTTGCACAAGGCCCGGACCACGTCGTTTGAGTTTTGTACGCTTCCGAGTAGCTTTCCCGAGGTATTGAATATCCGAATCATTTTGTCAGCACAGCCTGTGATAAAGTTAGCATGTAAGACTTGTTGACGCTGCATGAAACTAGCATACCCGTGATGATAGTGTTCTCATCATAGGCCAGCACGGCCCAGACGCTTGCCTCGTGTCCCTCCAGTACGACATCACACTCCCATTTCCCGACCCTCCACAACCGGGCGGTGGAATCCCAACTGCCACTGACGACCCATTTGCCATCCGGAGACACATCTAGAGCACAGACATTGTGGCCGTGACCCAGAAGCATAGCATCCGCATTATCCTCTGCGCCCTTACCAGGCTGCCTGGCTTCAATTATTGCGTCTTGTCCAGCCGAAAGTACAAGCCCTTCGGGGAACTCAGATGTGGGAGGAACGTAGGCTAAGCTGTTGATGAAGGCGCCGCCATGTGCAGCGACGGTATAGTCATATGCGGGAGGTGGAGTGGAGATAAGCTTCCAGAGCCGAACTGTTGCATCACGAGAGGCGGAAAGGACGACATTTGGATTCGGGAAGACCACAGCGCGGACCTAGATCAAAAGTCAAAACAGTGTGAGTAGTCTGTGTGGGTTGGAGGTGTGTCAATGGCGTCGGTATAGACGCCGGGACCAGGAGCCTTACATCATCGCCGTGGCCCTCCAAAGTTGCGGAGAGCTTGAAGTCAGGCATACATAAAACTTTGGTGGGTGATATAGTGAAGAAAGAAGAATCCGAAGAAGAAATATTTCGAGGGTATCACTGCGGAATTAATGATCAATCAAGCTCCCCTGGATGTTGTTGTCCTTTAGTCGTTCCGGGGGATCGCCCCCGCCGAAGCATCAATTGGTCATATCACGTGGGCGGTAACGCCATTTGGGGAACCTGCTAGAACACGCCGAGGTCTTATCAAATGCAAAGGTACAGAGATTTTAATTGGATCTTCTAGCCCTATGGATCTCTGGTACATGCTCAAGTGCCCAGGTGGTCCTCAAATGACTCATCTAGCATGCTAGCGAGTTCTCAATATACAACATAGTGGGTAGTTATCTCTTACTCCAGCTGAAGGCTTTCAAAGCTGGGGTGGACTAAGCCGTGACAAGGAGCTATATATGTATCGACTCTATGCCAAGGGTCGCGCTCAGGATCAAGCGTAGTGCAAAAATCACATCACATCTTCCAAAATTTACGAACCGCAAAAGAAGGACGATGAGAAGTTGAACTAGTTCCCTGGCTTCTGCTGGATTTGTTGGTCCTGGAAAATAGGATACGCTTATTATTGGCCAAATCTTCAAGCTTGCCCGACTGAAGACTATGACTTCCAAATCTCGTTCTACTAGGACGAGGATTTTGGGGTCAGCATCTATGAGAGAAGAGATGCAGAATAGTCCAGCAGGTGCTTAGCGTTATCAACGTCCAACATTTTTGCTAGTGGGAAAATATGTGATCGTCGAGGCCCCGGTCGATGAACACACTATCTGCAAGAATTGATGTAAAGTGTTCTATGCCAGACCGATATGAGTGAGGTACTCAATTCAAGACCAGATTCTCATCATTGCTTCGCCACTTATCGACTCGCACTTTGCTGCAGGATACTTCCAATCAGGTCTACACTTGTTCTTGTTCTTTGGCGGTGGTATTGTTCACTTTAAGCGGAACGATTATGGGATATCTCGGTCCATGGTCTAAAGATTCAAAGTTAACATTATATCCTTGAAATATTTTCGGTCAACGCGCGGTATCGTAGCTACTTTATATCGCGCCCAATCTTCGCGTGCAGTTTGTTCCGGTACAAGTTACTGCAAGTAAGGGACCTTGTCAGCCCTTATTGATTATCACTTTGGTGATATAGAAGGGACGAAAGAGCAGATGATTGAAAGATGATAGCAACAGCAACAACATAGTTACTTGGGATCGTTATGTGGTTGGAGGAAAAGGGAGAGAAAAGTGGGATTGAGGAGAGTGGGACTAGTAGTGTTCTATAGTTACTACAAGACCGCTTGGCGTCTAATAATAGTTATACTATCGAAGTAAAACCCCAATGATCTAAATATTGTTGTAGTCAGGTGGCTTGGTCAGGTAACCATCCCCTCTTTTAGCTCAGCCTCAGGTAGTTGAATAGTTATCATCATATTCTTCCATCACATAGCACGTACCAAATTTGGTAGCAGGTTGCCATCTCAGTGGGCCCCCCTGAACTAGAAAAAAAACAAAACAAAACAAATTTTCATCAAATTGAAACCCCCCAGAGCTTGGAGGGCCAGTTTCAACTCCACCTTTTCCATCAACCGCTTCTCCATCAACCAGCTAGCAGTAGCCTGATGGAAAAGGACAACAGGCTGCAATCCGACTAGCCTACCATCTCCACACCTACATCGAGGGCAATCAATCCTGGTAAGTTGGGGCCCTGGGTTGTTACGGCCAAACTGATTGCGGTTAGCCGTGAAGTGATGTGAGGTCCAATATTGGGATTGGGATTGGGTTTGTTGGGCTTGTTGGCCTTGGATCCTAGGGGGACCGGGGGGTGGGGGAATCTGGTTGGCTGGGAGGGGCATACGTCTGACGATTCGTTGGTCACTTTGGTGTACCTGGTCTCGCCAATCTCTGTACTTCCTGTCTATTCTAGGAAGTCGCTGAGCTTGGTCGTAGTAACTGGGTCTATCATCGTCATTCTGAGCGAGGGCTCGAAGTTTCCCCTGATCTTTAGAAGCTGTTCGTAGAGGTCGTTTCTACCGGCTGCTCGGACGTGGCGTATCATTTCCTGGGCATACTCGCGTGGATTTTTTCCTGCGCGGACGTTGGCCCATGTGTATGTGGTTGTGTCCATTTTGCGGAGAGCGTCCACTCGATTTGGCTTCCATCGCTCTATGAGCTGCTTGAACCATCCTTCTTCAAGAGGTAAAATCCGTAGTGCTTCTTTCTCTACGCTTGTTAGCTCGGCGTCGTACCAGTTCGTGGCTTTATTTTTAATTTTAAGCGAGTAGCTCATGTGGGAGCGAACGACGTCTTCGGATTTCAGCTTTGCGATGTCCTTCATATGATCAACCCAGCTAAAAACGTTGGAGTAATGGTTGACGTTGTTGACTGTTTTGACGCTTGTCGACGCTTCATCGTCGGGGTCAAAACAACCTATCTATGCTACCTTCCAGGATGTATCGGCGGTAGCAAGCTGTCCGCCTGGGCCGGTTGTGCCGTTTGTCCCATTCCTTGCTATGGCACGTGCGACGGCTTGCTCGATCATAGGTGCCATGACGTTATATTGTTGCTGAGTGAAGCCAGCTGGCTGGCTTTGGTTGTCGTCAGTCATCGTTGAAGTGACTGTGTGCTGCGTCGATGTTGACGTTGATGAGGACTGGCTCTTCTTCGTGCCAGGTGTCGCTGGAGCAGTGGTTGGAAGTTCCTACGCTTTGTCCTGTGTTCCGGCTTGGCTTGGGGATCTTTGCCTAGGTGGTCTTGGTCGTTCCGGGAGAACTCCGTGCGATGGTTCCGCAGCCGGGGTTCTGAGCTCGGGATTGGTTTCCGGGTCTGTGGGCTCCACACTAGGTTCGGTACGAGGTTCGGTGAGCTTGCTAGCGACGGCTAGAGGTTCTTTTCCTTTGCTAGGAATGACGACGAGTTCTTCTTGTCTGATGTTGAGCTTTGAGGTCTGGGACTAGATGGGCCTCAATTGCTAGCTTGGCAGTAGCTGTACTCTCATGAGATCTCTTATGGCTTTGACTGATCGTGGTTTTTATTTGCTTTTATTCGTTGCTTTTGTTATTCGTTGCTTTTCAATTTGCAATTTGAATCCTACCTAGGCCCTCCAGGTGAGATCTCGGGACGAGATCTTTCGCTGGGGTGGCTGCTATTGTAGTCAGGTGGCTTGGTCAGGTGACCAGCCCCTCTTTTAGCTCAGCCTCAGGTATGTTGTAGTTGAATATCATCATCTTCTTCCATCACATAGCACGTACCAAATATGCGGTTGTTTTGAGATGGTATTCGCAAAGTTACATTAGATATATCCCTACAATGTGTTTGGCAATATCTTTTTATATGTCTTTTCAGATACGTTTTCAATATCTTTCCTAGTCTTTTTTTCAAATGATATTTTTTATATATCTCTATATATGTTGCTATATCTTGTTATATCCCGTTTTGGATATCTATCAATGTCTGTTTAAGATAAATTCACCGCACACTGTAGCTACGACATAAGAGCCTCACGTGTCCTAATTATACCCGAATCAGACTAGCGCATGCCTTACCTAATCGGTGATCCGCTCCAGGGCTGCCCGTTATTGTTTGAAATTGAAATTCAATATCCCATCTACACACCAAAGGAGTTTCATATTCCCAGAGGTCTTCTCTTCTTTTGGGGTGTCTGTTTGGAAAAAATTCTGTTCAATCCACTTTCTTCCATCCTTTGTTCTCCGCTCTTCCTCGAACCCCACATATCTGTTTGATGACTTGACGACCCTGACGAATCTCTTATGTACCTTCCTTAGACATATTGAACTCTCTCTTGGTCTGGTTCCTGGGTTTGGATCTTGATATCAAATCGTGCGCTCTCGGTTGCGCACATCCATAGCTTTTCGCTGATCTGATTGGCTCTCTAATACCTAACATCAAAACCACTGAAACCTCGGGAACTTCCCTCAACCAACGAAATGACTACCGGTGAGTGATCCATGTAGCTTGGAATCGGAAATTGCTATCTTGATATATATACTGATATACTCTACACAGATATCCCCAAGGTAGTCCCTCTGACTTGCCACGGACATTCTCGTCCGGTGACGCATCTGAGCTTCTCTTCCACAGTCGAAGATGAGCAATATTACTTCATCTCTTCATGCAAAGGTAAGAAAGACCAATGATACTCACCACTTATCGCATAGTCACTAACCAACTAAAGATAATAACCCCATGCTCCGCGATGGCATAACGGGAGACTGGTACGACAAATGAAACCAAGTCCAGAAACTACCCACTAACATCAAACCCCAGGATTGGAACATTCCTTGGCCACAAAGGTGCCGTATGGCAAGCAAGGCTCTCGGCCGATGCCGCCATCTCAGCAACAGCAGCCGCCGATTTCTCAGCGTAAGCAAAATCCCCGAAACCATTCCCAGCATGATATACTAATCTCGACACCTGAAACAGTAAGGTCTGGGACACCTACACAGGCGAATGTCTGCACACACTGCAACACGCACACATCGTGCGGGCAGTAGCATTCCCAATCCAAGCGAACCCGCAAGTGCTCGCGACAGGCGGCGCAGAGAAGAAGCTACGAATCTTCGATCTAACACGGAGCGGGAGTTCCAGCACGGCATCAACGCCGCCTATCCCGTCCTCGGCCACTCCTGCTACATGGGAAGA
>LACB01000355.1:0-29220 GCA_030142185.1 Penicillium thymicola
GTCTATCCTTAGGTTTCCTTCTAAATTTTAATGTTAGAAAAATATGGTATTAGGCATGCTATATGTAAGTATATACTAACATCTTACTGGTTAGATCTTCTCTTTTAGATGTTCTTCTTAGGGTATTTCTAGTTGTCTTTCTAGTTGGCTTTCTAGTTGTCTTTCTAGTTGTCTTTCTAGTTGTCTTTCTAGATGTCTCTTTATATGTCTTTTTATATCTTTTTCATATACATATAAAGGCGGTAAAAACATAAACCATACAGATCACGTTTCTATCTATAGGTATCACAGGAGATTTAAACAGCGTCAACATTTCGTACGTATTTTCTAAGGCATTAATATAATTGACCTAATAGTCTAGGTATATAGACATTATAACGTATCATCTGGGATCAATATTACTACTAACTACATAACCAGTTAACTAATTCCGAGGTTAGTTTTGTAAAGTGGGAGTGGGTCTAAGTTACTGCCAGGCAATATAAACTAATGAGAGAGTTATGTGACGGTGATCCCTATAGTCGCCCGTACACTGCCACCTTCATCACCGCGCCGTCGCAGTCTCAATGAAAAAAAAAAAAAATTTTAAATAAAAAAGAATTTGATACTACGACCAACCGACCTTGTTGTTTGTTTTGTTTTGTTTTTTTGTATATATATATATTTTCTTTTTTAAAAAAATCATATTATCCAAGGTGCCCTCGGGCTACCGGTTTTCTCGATCTTTTCCCTCTTAAAATAGATCAAACCTAATTGCTCAAGCCGGTTGTTTTATACCGCCCATTCGCGGAATATCACGAGAAACCCGAAGTACTAACAGCGCCTCGGCAAATGTAATAACACGAGTAGCAATGGAGCATTCTGAATCTAAAGCAGATATTTCCATGTATAAACAGAGTTAAACACCCTCCTGATTTTCCAATATGCAACTCAACCACATCCATCTACCATCTATCTTTCATAGGATAGGAAGGTGGCTGCCTCTCGTGCCACCGAATCTCGTGCCACCGCTTTACGTACCCCCGTCCCCTCCTCTTACCATCACCAGGCTCCCAGTCGAGACCTCAGGGAACTGGGTCCCGCATTGGAAGCAGAAAAAGGGATTTTCATCCGTAAGCTTGTTGCCGTAGAAGCTATATTCAGAAGTCTCAAAGGGTTACATTATATAGTACTACTTTAATAGAAATATTACTATATAAACAATACGAAATAGAAGAGAAAATACTATCATGTTATACGCTATTATATTTCCGAACTAGAAACAAACCATAATACCTCACCTCACTATAGCTTACTACTTCCTCGTAACAAATAAAAAAAGAAACCACATTTGGTACCTTCTCTCCCTCACTAAAACGGAGAAAACCGATCCCTAACATACCAAGCAGCCCATCACATGTCCAATAGCAGGTTGACATTATTGTTCATAACGAGAGAAACTTCGTAGCTAACGTAGTCGGAGCCAGGGCACTCGCAGTACTCAATGTAGAAGTCGCGTAGTACACCGAGGCACTCAGAGGGGTTGACCAAGTAAGAGCAGGAAGGGTTTTGTTCTGAAATCAATTATGGTAGAATGCGAGACTTACATTCGCACCTCTTTTCCTAGGCTACCGCCAATCAGCATGTGAATATGAATCCCAAGAATCATCGGGAGCCGACTGTTCTAGGCGAGACGTACTCGGAATTGTTAGGAGATATAAGATACAGTAGGGTCGCCATCCCCGATAAGGTCGGCCTTCTGGGATGTCTTTGGTCCAGTATTAAAGGTATGCTCTTGATACGCTTAGTGCGTGGAAGGAGTCGAATTGGGTATCTCAGATTTAGATATAATAGAGTAGGCGTAGGTGAGCCGGCGATCAAGCCGCGGATATTAAAGGGAGTAGTAGTAGTGAATACCTCTATCTTAATCAAAGGGTTAAGCGAGGTCACCCGTCCACTAAAGTCCGAAGGCTTGGGAGAAAAAGGACTTGAAGGTACCGGAGCGAGTCAAGCCACAGCTCGCCTCGTACTTAGAGGCGAAAACTTCCTGGTGAAAAGGCACCTAAGGAAATAGGTGTAACAGAGTGGTCGACTTGAGATTCGTTTTGGATCCCATAAATGTTGATTTGAGATGCTGGGAATGCTTCCGAATGAAGAGGATTTGGTAGTTAAGATATTGTAATTCGATGCTTGCGAAGAGGATTTGGTGGCTGTGGTATTGAGGTTGATGTTTGAGAGGAGAATTTGATAGTTGAGGCATTGAGATTTGATACCTGCGATCAATTTGAGCGACGAAACGGTAGAATGTTTGAATAGGAGTTGTACCTACAGTATTGTATGCTTGTGAGTGATGAGAATTTGATAGTTGAGGTATTAAGGTTTGATGCTTGCGAATGTGGAGGAATTGATAGTTGTGGTATCGAGTAAAGAGGACTTGGTAGTTGTGGCATTGAGATTTGATACTTGCGATTCGATGTCTTTGGTAATTGCGAGTAAGAGGGAGTCGATAGTTTCGATTGAGTTGGTTTGTTCTGGGTAAAAATTTGCGTTCAGTTGGACCAGCTCTAAAAGGCTGGACTGTCCGAATTCGGGATCAATCGATGAGCACATCCAACCTTCTCCCCTCTCCTCGCCCTTCCTTCCTAGTGACGACCCTCATTCAACCGAACATACCGATTTATGACCCAGACTCACCAGACCTCTCGCCCTCATCCTAATCACGACCTTTAATTAGCGTGGTTGCCCGCTTTCTGCACTGATACCAGTATCCCCGGCGCCTCCCCTCACCCTTCGTATGATAATACATGGTTCTCATCTGTGTTTGCAGAGGATGAAGTTAGAGCGATCCCATGTAATGCCTTGGCATGCCGCCACTGAAAGTAAGAATACCGCATTGCAACTAGGTAGGATCAGAGCGGTAGCTGACTGTAAGGATAGAGAAGCAGCCTGGTTCTCGCCATAGGACTAGCTATAAGAACAACGGCGATGAGGATGGATATCGAGAAGATCAGCCCATCTTTTGACAGCCGCGTGGGAATTTTCGTTTTTCTTTTTATTAGAGCTGGATGAAGGCTCTTACGACATTGCCAATCCTCATACTTTTTCCAAGTTGCCAACGCTGCAGACTCTTATCGACACTGCGGACTCTTGTCGATTTTGCGGACTCCTGTCGACACTGCGGACTCCTCTTGACGCTTCAGGCCACCTCTATCAACGCTGTAGGCTCCTATCGACACTGCAGACTCTCTCAATCTCCTTGTTTCTCCTCTGGCAAGTTTCCCATTTTCTGTGCCCTGAATATGCTTACCCCTTCAACCACTGCAACCCCCGTTCGTCGCTTTATCTTTCAGAAATCATGCCTTTTCTTCATCCATTTTTGCCCTCCTCTTCTCCTTTAGGTCTGCCCTTATCTTTCTCTTATTCCCCGAGGCCATCTCATTAAGCCTCCTCCGCACTTCTTGGTTCTCTATTTGCTTTCTGTATAGCTAGCTCCCTCTGCTTCTGGTTTTCCAAGGACTTCGCCTCTGAGTCTTCTCTCCTCCGTTCTCTCCGCCTCTCGTTATCCGTCTTCCTTTTTTCTGGATCCGCCCTTCTCTTTCTCATCTGCTCTGCTCTCTTTGCGTTATTAACAGAGATCCTACGGAGTTGAGATTGGAGAAACGACACGGTAGGATTTGTCTGTGCGGGGATGGACCGAGAGGAGAAGGAGAGAAGGAGAGAGAGACTTATCTACTACATAAAGTGGATCTGTCCCATATAGGGCCATGTGCCTCAGGCACCCAGGCACCCAACAGTTATCCATCTTCTTATTCTTATTCACTGGGTCCTCTCTCTTTTATTTGTAACGCTTCCTCCGCTTTTCATTTTGGATATCCTTGGCCCCTGGGTCCTTCATTTTCTTTCTCCGCATCTGCCTCTTCCTCGCATCCGGGTCCTCCATCTTTTGTGCTGCTTCATTCTCTTCTCGCTGCGCTTCTTTCTCTTCTCCGGATCCTCCATTAGCGTTCTGTATAGCCCCCTCCGCCTCTCGGTATATAAGCTCCGCGCCTTTGGATCCTCCATTTTCTTTCTATACCACTTCTTCCACTCCTCAGTATGCCTCTTCCAGTACTCCGTCCTCCGTTCGATTTCTATACAACTCCTTCTTCTCAATGTTTGCTTTCAACGCATAGGGACCATGACACACAATGCGCCCTGGCCTTTCGATGAATAATTGGTTATCCGGTCCATCATTTGCGCCGCATTAGGCACACCTGAATTCATACCCACTCTCGGGTGTTTCTCGGTTCCATTTCAACTTTCCTCGCAACAAACACCAGGCTATTCTCTCCTCCACCTCCTCCTTGTTTGGTAACCTTTCCTCCCTTTTGTTGAAATCATGGCACTACCAGCAGCGATAACGGCCGAGTGGGTCACCGGAGTAGTCACAAAACCGGATGAATTGGATGTGAAGAGCTTTTTCAGTACCTTCCATCATCTTCGTCTATTTGAGAGATCCAGTCATCATCCCACAGTGAGCACAGGGTAACATTTCGTTACCTCTGCTGTACTCCTGTAGATATTGAATTGTAGCCCGCATTGTCAGTTGAAGTCGGTCACTGATAATCTCGTCGTCAATCTCCGGATCATCCTGGCTGCCAGGGATGACGATCTCCCCACGGACGATATCCACGTCTTTGTCCTCCGGTCCACTAGCGATGCCTTCCCACACATCTCAGATCTCATCGTCCCTCACTTGGCCCTATGAATCCTCCTCAATGTTTTCGTCCTCGTATATAGTCCTTGTAGCTGTCTTTGTCCTCATCCAGCATAAGGTCCAGATCTATATCTTCATCGCTGTGATTGCCGACACTGACCCCCGATTCACCTATGTCGCCCTTCTCTGTATCCCCCCCCAATCACCTCTGGGTCATGATCTTTATCATCGCCGTGGTTGCCCACATTGACTTCAGAATCAAATCCACCAGAATCCCTCCCATCTGGGTCATGACCTTTATCATCGCCGTGGTTTCCCACATTGACTTCAGAATCAAATCCACCAAAATCCCTCCCATCTGGGTCATGACCTTTATCATCGCCGTGGTTTCCCACATTGACTTCAGAATCTAATTCACCAGATCTATACTTGCTATCAGTTGCCGAAGGGGGACTGCCAGCAGAGGGTCTCATAGCAGGGCAATGTAATCTTTCAGGAGAAACAGGACTGCAACTTGTGATGGAGGAACCGGTTATATCGTTTCTCTGCTGAAAGTGACTTGCAGGTCTGATTCCCGTGGGAGAGGAACGATGTTCAGTCGCAGAGACAGTAGGTTTCCGCCGGGGGGGAGTGTAGGATTAATGGCGCTAGTTATGGACGAAGGCGGTGCTATAGTTTCATGCTCTGTTGATACGGAGTGAAGGGACCCAGTGGCAGTGGGATTTTGTGGCGCAGATGTGTGGCTATCCTGAGTTTCGCCGCCACTAGGACCGGGGGTATGAGGAGCTGACGGGGTACGATGTTTTGCGAACCAAGTGGCACATCCCTGGACACATGGGCGAAAAAGGAAACAGGGTGATCATTGTCGGGGGTAAACTCGAACCTTCTGCAGACATGCTTACCATATACGCCAATTTCAATTTGAATTTAGCGTATTGTATTGAACATGTAATGGCGATGCGATCCAGATGGAAATAGAATGGAGAAATCACTGTGTGGATTGACTGCCTCGCACGAGAAGAGGAGGAAGAGAGGAAAGGAGAGAGAGAGCTATCATATATATAGGTTCTATCACATGGTGATGCCTCAGACATCCAACAACATGTATAGCTGAATTCTTCCTTCTTCATTTACCCTCTCTACAATACAATTTAATTCAATTTAATTCAAATTCAGCCCAGATTCAATTCAGATTCAATTCAGATTCAGCCCAGATTCAATTCAAGTTACTTTAAATATCCCTACAACAATTTGCTGACTAGGAAGGGAAAGGGGAAGGCACTAGTTATAGCTCCACCACTAGCTTCGTGGCACTGACTCCTGCCTTAGACATTTGCAACGCATATTGTATATGCTCTAAACCTTTGCCGACGACAAGCGGAGGCGGGAAGCACAAAATCATTAGGGGTAACCGCGGCAGTGCCAGGAAAAGCAAAACTCGTAGACGCACGACTGCCAAAGAAGAACCAGTTACATTCCTCCTCTCCTTCTCTCCAATGACATCCTCCTCCACCACTTCACCGGTATAGTACTCGACGCTCCCCGGAGGAAGCGCACGCAACGAACGAGACATTGTATATAGGAAACTAAAACTTTGGAACTTTGTTAGTATAATCAACCACAGGCAAGAATCAGATAAAAATACTCAACGAATTGTTGGAATTTCGATTGAATCGATCGTTACAGAAGAAGACTACCAGCGCACATACTCAATGGCATTACCTAGTCGAGGGTGGGTCTGTCCTGGGCACCCGCTGACTACACCCCTCAAGTTACTGAATAACGATACAATTGCATTGCATTGAGGTAGAGATGAATTATATTGGATTTAAAATGACACACAAGTGATGTTGAAGTAAGATAGGTTGAAGTAGTTATACCCGGAATTCTGCCGGAATTCCCCGCCGGAGCGGGCTATCCGTTAACCCGAGGTCCCTGCTCGCCACAACACTCATAGTACTAACTAGTGTCTTATACTAACTAGTAGTCGCTTGTGGAACAAAAAACAAGGTCGTGCCCGGGTTCGAACCGGGGTTTCTGGTATTCTTTGTATTTCAAAAACCAGAGTGATAACCACTACACTACACAACCCGTAATTTACAGAAAAAGGATTTGAGACAAGTCTAATATCTTCATCTTGCATTAACATTGTGAAAAAGTGGCGAGACAATAGTAGTTCAGTTAATATGGCCGCTGGCCGATAAGAGATAAGATAAGCATATGCCACGTGTCGTACCGGTCAACTCGGGTCAGCTGACCTCGGGAACTGCGACCTGGAAGGTGCCCAGGTGGTAGCCTAGATCGATGCCTGAGAAGGCAGAATAAGGCAGAAATCAACCTCAGTGGTTGGGCGCAGATTTCCAAGGTTTATTAGTATTTTACTAATATAATACAATATAATAGGTAACGATATATTATTTACTTTTCTAGAATCTATCATTAAATTGCATGAATGGAGGCGGTAGCAATGGCTCTTTATCGTGGTATTCTTCGTGGCCCACCTTGTAATCAGCCACTATAATACCAAACTGACCCCCCTCACCTGCAACGTCGTGATCGGTAAACCACAAGCCAATCGTGAGAGCACAGGTATGCATGTTTATGTTGTTTCTACTGAGCTTGTGAAAATACCTATGCCGAGTCAGAGATCGAAAAGCACCAGCTCTCCTACATGTTCTTACCTTTTCTTATATATTGCTCCACCCCATTAAAAAAATACAGCATAACTAAATGCAAGTCGACAGGTCAACGCTTTTTTGCTTTTGCGGATTTTAACGGGTAGTACTAGAAAAGTTTTATGGTATGGACAATTTCAATGTATTATCTAGACACTGTTCAAGGTACATACATGTTTCCCCCCAAATTAAAAACAATCAATCAAACCACCCTTCTTGAGAAGCCACCGAGACACACAAAGTTAACACAAGAGTGTACAACCAAGTCTCCAATTTTGTAGTGTCCTCAGAAACGGGCTCCATCAATGCCATACAAGTCCGAAGTCGATCCAAGATCGAACTCTTCCTGACAGTAATTTCGAACCCGCCCCGTGTCATCGTAGCAATGCGATATTGCCGGCGAGTCTTGCGGTCAACCGTCCAAAGAGTGAACTCTTCGTTACCTAGAGAACCGGATGCCGCATTCCCATTTTCAGAGAGTACCCGTTTTTCCCACTGCATAATCATCCTGCACTGCTCGGGGTTGATTGTGCTTTCTTTTTCAATGACGAATGTGTAACAAGTGTCTTCCCCAGGTCCTGCTGAGTTGGCGCCGACTTGCCAGATGCATCTTGTGTCGCGGAAGTGGATTGATGAGGTGAGATTGTCGCTGCTTGAAGCTTGGTATATTGCAGCGACGATATCCTTTTCTTGGATATCGTTTGACTGTGTATCTTGCCCTTGGAGACGGTCTTGTCTATATGGATGCTTATTGGTGATATATGGCTCATTGAGGGTTGCATAGATATCCCCCGTGCCGAGCTTCAGGCGTTGCGGGAAACCTTTTGTTAATTTTGACCGGCGAAGTGGTGGCTTCCATATCTCTAGTATAGGCACTGTTCGGTGGTTTGGACGTAGTTGTTGGAGTTGAACGAGTAGTTTGGGACTGAGTCGAAGTATTTGGCTTGATTTTGTGGGTGGCAGGGCTATTTGGAACTTGGCCTGGATTTTGGCGTTAATAGGCTGAGATGATGGCCTAGGGACGAATTAGACATAATTCTTGGTAGAACGAAATAAATGCGCGCTTCTTCTTTAGAAGTATCATTACATACTGTTCTTCGCTGTCTATGTCACTGTCATAATTTCGCATAGTATCCGGGGTCTCCGTGGTGAAGTCCATAGCCCGCGTCTACCAGATTTGGAGGGTTAAAACAAACTCAGAAAAGGTTTAAAATAAGATAAAAGGCCGAGAGCTAAAAATTCTTAAAGGAAGATCTCAGTATAAATACATAGTTAGTTAGCGTTGGCATTACAGCTGTATTCATACCAGTGAGAATGAGCCAGGGAAATAGGCTACATCCAGCAAATCTAGAAACTGTGACACGCACAGGAGGTTTACCACGTTTGAAGATGAAGATATACTTGGCTGCCTAGGACATTTGACACATACTGACTATTTATAAATCGCTTGCAAACATGAATGGCAGATTGATAACCGTTTTTAATAACCACATCCAGGGTCCCTTGGCGGGTGGAGAGTGGATCTTGGACCCTTCGGCTAGGTCTATCCTCTCCCGGTAACCTAGTGGTCGTTGATTCGATGATTTACTCTTTCTTTTGTGTCTGTTTTGGTACGTAGCCTGGGTAACTCACTTCCTTTCGCCAATTCTGGTCGTCACCTCTGCCTTGTTCTATCGCAGCGACGGTACCCTCCATCGAGAAACAAGCGGTACGCGATACTACTTGTCGGAGCTTGGCACTCGCCCCTATCCAATCGCATAAAAGCTCCACAGACATGTCCACCGTTCGACCTAAATACGAAAGCGGAAAAAGGACGGTTTAATTACGTGATGTGTGTGGATCATTTATTAGCGGTCTTGCAATGGTCCGGTACAATTAGCGGTGTCTTGAACTCAGACTCAGCATATCCTAGTGTTCCAAGGATACAAATTATCATCCTGATCTTGAACAAGTGGGCCCTAATATTTTAGAGGATTCTCGGAAACTTGTGATATAGGCAGCCATTTATTTTTTTAGTATTGCGACGACCCTATCAAAGGTCACAACAAGAATGATCTGCATGGTATGATCCACTATCTAGTGTTGATGCGATCAACATCTGCCAAGACAGCCAGGCTATAGGCAGCCTCGGTCATTGTGGGCGCTATGGAGGTTATATGTACGTATTGCAAAAGAATGTCTCATCAATTACCCCCCGCAGCCACGCAGTCGTTGACAGCTAAAAGCTGTTTACCTGAGCCAGGCGCAGCTGAACGAGACCAAAGAATCGAGGCTATGACTCTGCGCAAATTGAGCTACTATCCTAATTGTATGTTCTAAATAATCCCCATATACTTTCGCATTGACCATCTGGAAACAAGATACTGCTCTGCATATTTATCTGTCGAAAAGATTTGAATCTTCCAGATCAAACGTGGTATATCCTCTGGGGTAGAGCGGAATGGTTCTTGACAATTGAGACAGAGATGAATTCAAGGACATTGGACTTCAGTGATATAAAGACTGCCATTGCGCTTCATCAGTAATGCCTATAAGTAAATTGCATCACTATTCCAATCTTCCAGGAACTTTCAATAGCAAGAAAAGACTATGATTTCGCCGAATCTGGAGACCCAATGAACCAGCATTTTTCTTATGATCCATGGATAACTATCACCAAAAGACTAATATAACCCAAACCCCCACCCCCTTATTGCCTCTCTCCACCGGACACATGTGTTAATTGACATGCTTAAATTATTTGAGCTTGATAAGTGGGTAATCATAATTATCTCTGAAACATTTCTAAGGTGAATGTTTCATTTCAAACCTCTTTAGTTATTCAACGTCGCTCTTCGTTTTAGTATCCGCTCCAACACCATCCCCCTCCAGGCATACTTTGACCTACAAGGTTAATCCTCCGGATATTATGTCAACTGCGACATGTATGTACCTTCGACTATTTATGTCCAGTCATCTTAAGTAATTTGGTAATGTTGGCACGTTGGATATTGTGAGGATGTCCCATGTAAGTTGATAGTCTAATGTTAGGGCTCGTGAAATGCCAATCCATCTTATTTTATGTGGGGATAACATGACGTGAGTTTGATAATGATAGGATATTAATCAATAACTAGTTAACGGATTGTCTTTAAACAATTGCTAAAACATTGGGGCTCGTTAATTAACTCAGATGCTTAAGCGACGCGTCTTGTTCGAAGACGAGTCCGAAGTTGACCTAGCCCTATTCCTAACAGTGTTGATCCTATAAAGAGATTGCATACAGGAGCGTGTTTTTGTTTAGTCTCAGAATTTGTTCCCAGCATATCTCCCTTTCATCCGCTTGCTTCCGGCCATGGAAAAGAATATCATTTTCGTAGTGGCCTTTGATAGTACTGCCGTCGCAATACTGCAGGACCAAGTTTACATTTTCCCCGAAGTTTCCCTAACCTACGTCGGGTGGAGTACATCTGTTTGAATGTGTAGGTCAAAGTGCCATTTCCCCTGCTTGAAACACTAGTTTGGGTTTCGATTTAAAACATAGCGAATAGTGTCGAGTCGTATATGGGTAGTCGCCATGTTGTCGGTTATTTATAGATATAAAAATTATCAGTGTATGTCTTAATGAGCCAAATGGGCATCCTTATATAAAGAGAGACTCACTCAATCCTTTTTTATATTTTTAGTTAAACCCACAGAGATGGGCGACTCAGGCGAGGTGCGCTCGACTGATATGATTGCCGACTCGGTAGTTCATTACCTCAGTATCTTCAGACATGATATCATTCCACCTTTACTATCTTTTTTCTACCTACTTTCCATAGGTTCTGTGTTTTTCGATGCCGTTCATTATATGCTCCACGGATGCAACAAATCATCCCATCCTTTCCTTCGATACCTATCACGGATCCACCGTTTCCACCACCTCTACTTCACACGGCATCTGAAGTTCGATAAAAAATATCTTCAGCAGAATCGATTCCAAGCCTTACCGCTTGAGTTAGTACTTCAAATCATTGGAACCGCACTAGGGTATATCTTTGCCAGTTTGGTGACGCCAAAGGGCGTCTTCTGGATCACAAGGAATCACCTTTGGATTACGATTATCTTCCAAATTCTGAGAACCACTTTTGTGATCCTTTCAAGTGGCCGCGACACAAACCATATCACCTACCAAACGCCCCCGAAGGATACCAACTGGATATTTGTGGGCCCGGAGTTTCACTCGCTCCATCATATCTACCCGGATCGTTATATGAGTTCGTTTGTAAAAACCTTCGACTGGATTTGGGGTACTGCCTACTCCTTCAAAGGCAAGCGCATTGCGATCACCGGGGGAAACGGAGCATTTGGCCAGGCAATTGTGAAAGAGCTCGAGCGCGAGGAAAGGGGAAGCTGCATTCGCAAGTTGAAATTCGGTACTGATTGGGATCACCATCATTTTGAAAAGGCACTCCCAGTACTTTCCAACTCCGATATTTTGATCCTCGCTCACGGCTCTAAAGGCGAGGACGCAGTCGAGTCGAATTGCAATGCAGCTATTCGACTTATCAAATTATTCAAGGAGCATAGAGTGGCCAACCCAGCCTGCCCGACGCTCCCGGAAGTATGGTACGTTGGCAGCGAGATTGAGCTCCATCCAGCCTGGGGAAATAAAGAACTGCAACGTTACTCTCGGTCAAAACGAATGTTCCTACCACAGGCTCGTTCCTTTTTTGATGACCCTGATATAATTTACCGGCATATCGTGCCGTCCGCATTTCACTCACCCATGGGGGCTGCTGTATTATCTGCAGAATGGGCAGCTAAGTGTGCGATCTGGTGGATCCGACGAGGTGCCAGATATATTCCGGTCACATATACGGGAATTGCGTGGCTGAACTATTTCAAATTTATGTATCGGATTCCTTACGCCAAGGATACGGATTAAATGTATTTATTTAACTATTTTACAGTCGGATTTATATAGATATCAACCAATGAATTCAACTGTACACTATATTCATTCTAGACGTAGCATGTATGTTGAAAACATATGGCCGGACTGCGATTTGTTCTCGTCCAACCGTGATATATAGTAACCATAATTGGTTTATTCTGACCACAAGGTGATAAATAGGCTAACTAGGTTTCTAGGAATTGTGGATATTATTCCCCTCCTTTGATATGAGACAAGAAACAGTCTTTTCCAGTCTATTTTTGTAGATTCCCACTCTGTTTTTTAAGTTTCTTTTTAGGTAGAACCGCGGAGAAAGGCGGGAAAAGACCGAGTTTCTGAAACACTTGGACTAGAACCCCCGCTGAACTCCACCGGACCCCCGGTCACCTCCCGACGAACTCTCGGATATCCCACCGGAATGTTAGTAATACGGGCCCTAGAATCCCTGTTGACGGGGCGAGCGGAAGGCAACAGCCAGGGAGTCTCCTCGACTGGGAACCTCCTGGTAAGTGGTGGGGCGGGTTACTGACACATTTCCCCTGACTTTTTGAATAAAATGTCGATGAAGGCAGCGTAGATACTCAGTGTAGAAAAGAAGACGTCCTCGAAGACAAATTTCATCAAACATAAAGAAAGCAGTGGTCAGATGATAGACCACAGTCAT
This sequence comes from Penicillium thymicola, assembly GCA_030142185.1. Taxonomy (NCBI): domain Eukaryota; kingdom Fungi; phylum Ascomycota; class Eurotiomycetes; order Eurotiales; family Aspergillaceae; genus Penicillium; species Penicillium thymicola. The sequence continues at coordinate 12,933 of LACB01000355.1, forward strand.
GTAACAAGCTGGTTGTCGGATTTATGGAGTCGTCGGTCACCGTACTTCATGAATCTGCAACGAAAAAGGTTGGGTTGAAAAGATGAATGACATTGGGCTGTACGAAATGAGGTGTTCGGTCCACCCCCAGATTCTTCCAAACCATAGTATCTTGTTCAACTAGCTCCTCGAATGTCCCATGCCTCTTGCACCCCTACATGTACGTCTGTTTGTTATTGAGGAGTGTGGCTATCGAGAAATAAGAGCACAAACGAGTGTTGAGCGATGCATCAAAGGCTTGCAAGAGTGGTAGATATTGTGATATCTTATCAAGCTCTTCTTTGATTGGAGCCTCGATGGAACAATTCCCAAATAAGAGAAAATCCAGTTGGGAACCCATGATAGCGGCGTTGGAAAGCTATCAGGTTGATAGCAAAGACCAAGAGATTCACATTTAAGACATAAGACACCAAAAATATCTGGGGGAAGAAGCAGAGGAGAAAGGCCGAAGGAAAACAAAAGCAAAGTCTTGAGCAAGTAAAGAATGAGAACTGGGAGCCACAAGAAGACGTGAGCGAAAAAGAAACTCGACGATCAGGGGAAGAAGAGTGGGAGACGAGATACGGTCCTCATTTTTAGATGTAAACCTAGCCAAGGACGGCAATACCACTGTAGGACCCAAGCGTCAGACCAACCCGCTGCATCGACTCCATCATACGCGTGAAGTTGAACGTAACGATAAACGAGCGCAGGAACAAGTTAGCGTCGGCAGTCGTCTTTCCATACCTCGGAAGACACGACCCACGTAAAGCAAGCGTACGAGTCAAAGAATCCCATATACAATAGACAGACGAATCGTGGGCCATCACAGCTGATGTCGTCCATTCCAGGGAACACAATAGCCAATCTGTGGAATTAGCTATCAGGCCTAGTAGATCAGCAATGCTTCCACATGTGGTTGACATCGTCCACAAATACTTCTGCGATCTGCCCGGCTCGCCGTTGTGTCGCCACATATCACAGTATACCCAGATTTTTGGACAGAGTGAATCCTGGGAAGAAGACAATCCCGATACTCAAGCTGAATATATCAACTGCTGAACAAAACAGAAATTCATGTCACATGGGTGACATCCCGGACCTTATCCGGCACTTGAAAGACAACAGGCCTCGGTATGCAACTGGATTGGGGTCCCCGTGGGGAGGATTACCATATAACGACATTTAAAGGAAAATAGTAGGGGAGATATCATGACTTCTTCGGTCAATTAAGTTTCAGATCTAGGCTTGGGACCATCGACTGTTCCGATTTGGCGAATGACTGGAAACCAACTTCTGAGATGCTTACGTTCCGTTCTCCTGTTGTACAGGCTCGGATCATCAACCATCACAGCCTCAAACGCGGTGTGGCCCTCGTCCGGGGTTAGTAAAATGCGGGATGTTCCCAACGCAAGCCGAGATGATCATTCGTTGTTCGTTGTCTGTTTCTTGGGGTTGGTGGCTGCCGCTCAGCAATTGTGGGTAGGCTGTCGCATATCTTGGCCCATTAGGCGATAGGCCCATCGGTGGTAAGTCTGAGTCGAGTCCGTAAGAGTCTTGAGGAATTTAGCCTAACATATCCCGGAGACGTGACGGAAAGAGTCAAATCAGCAATTCCCAGCGAATTTTCGAAGATACTGCAATATCATGCTATAATGTATTCGGTACTCCAGGAATCACCTGACGATCATTGAATGGAATTTATCCTTAAGATATATGTACTCGGTAAACATTGGATATGAAATAACTCCCGACACCATGCTCTCCACCATGCAATGTAAGCCTCTACACTCTCACCGTCTTCCAGACATTCCAACAGGCTTCCGGACACTGGGGTCAACATGGGGACTAGGGGATCTTCCTCCCTGTAATCTGGCTCGCAGTCGGTCCTGGGCTGAACCACCACCTGATCCAACACGGTCGAGATTCGGACGAGTCTGGGCAGACTGACTCGAGCCAGCTCGCTGGCTAGGCAATGGCCGCCCTCCAGATGGACTGGGGGAGCCCGATGCAGCAGGCGAATGGGACTGGGAAAGTGTGATGGCCGGACCCGGTGGCGCACTGTTGGCCGAGGCGAGCGGTGGTGCTGTGCCACCACGTCCGCGACGAAGACTGGCTGTCTGCGGGACCGGTCCTTGGGATGAGGGAGAATCACCCCATAGGTCACCTAGACCGCCGCTCCGGCCGGAGTTTTGGTTGGTGGGCGCTTGGTTGTAACCGCCGGAGGGTAGTTGTGAAGTCGCAATCGGGCGGGAGGGGGCCGGAGCTGGACCCTTGGGATCTTGGGGGAGCCATGGTGGGAACGGACGACCCTTTTCGGTGTAGTAGGCGCGAAGGGCGTTGGAGATGTGGGAGCAGTCTTCATTGTCAGGGTCGTCTCCCTCGTCGCCTAGGGTAATGGCGCGGCGAAGGTTGGTGAGCCGGGAGCCCAGGCCAGAAATGGCCGAGGAGGTGGTAAAGGATGAGAGGTACGAGCTCATCTTGTAGCAGCTCGGTAGTGTGGTTGAGTAATGCGCGGTCTGCAAAATGGTAGCTTCGATGCGGGGTGGGATGGACGCGGAGTTGGGGATTTACTCGCGGGGACCCAATGCAAGAGATTCAGGGTTAAAGAGATGGATAAGATCTGACAATGATTGCAATAGATTATTAAGGGGAATATTAACAGAAGAACCGGCTCCTGGAGTGAGGTGAAGTTGTTCAAAGGAAAATGGAGAGCAATGACAGCGGCATTCATTGAGCCACGTGATCACGTGTTTCACCTAAATAAAGCAACAAGTTAGGTCTTGTCTCAAATAAATTATGTCCAGGCATCTCAGGAATAAAAGAGACATTGAGCAGTACAATTAAAGAGAAACATTGAAATAGACACTAGAAGACCTAGGATCGTGAATTGTAGTAGATGCGATATAGCAGGGTATGATGCCCGATCACTAGCACAGAATAAGAATATAAAACAGAAGAATTGACAGCCCAAACGCCATGCAAGATCAGGTAAACTTTTCCCAAATCCTCTAACATCGACAAAATCATGCCATGAGCTGGTCCTTGCCAGCACCCTCGGTCTCGTATTCGATCTCGATGCGAGGACCCTTCTTGCGAGGCTTCGCCTGAGGAGCAACATGCTTCCTCTTGGTGCTGGGCTTGGGCTTCTTCTCATCCTCGCTAGCCTCCTCATCATCCTCGCTATCATCATCATCACTCTCATCTTCGTCGTAATCGCTGGAGTCGGCTGAGTCGACACCCAGCCAGTCCTCCATATCCTCGAGGTCCTCCTCCTCATCGAGATCGCTGACGTACTCGACCTCACCAACACCCTCTTCTTCCTCCTCCTCGAGCTCCTCGCCGTCATCCATGTCCACATCACGCTCACCATCACCAGCCCGCTCAAGACCGCGGAGAACCTTCTTCCAGATACCCTCCTCAACATTGAGTGGCCGGTCACCGTAAGCGCCGCTGCGCAGACGCTCAATAAGCTCACGCTCAATGGCTCTCTCGACCTTGGCGGCAGACTCGGCCTTACGCTCACGAGTCTCCTCACGACGGCGAACCTTCGGTGCCAGCTTGGGCACAACCTTCTCTCCGAGACGCTCGTCCTCTTTGGCGATGTTCTTCATGCGGATGCTGACCTGCGTCAAGCGGGTGAGACGCTGTTTGCACTTGTGGGTCAAGAACTTGGGCCAGTAGATAAGGCGCTCATCGACTTGCTCGAGAGCCTTGGCGTAGTTGGAAGATAGGCGCACACGCTCCCACCATTTGCTAGGCATGTGGGCTCGTTCAACGGTCTTCATATACAGGTACATGACGCCTGTTTCGGGATCGCTTCGCACCGTCGCATACCGCGAGTTGGCAAGTGGGCACGACTGGCGATTGCACAGACCGCTGACATTGTATTCATTACGGCAGAAGTTTTGGTCTTTCGTCGTCCTATATGGAAGGTTGGAATGGTTAGTGGAAGGTTCTTGTTTTTTTTTTTTGTCCATGTATAATGGAGATAAAAGGTTCTGCGGACTGGATAGCCAAGGAGTTAAGAGTAATACTCACTTGAGTTTGTAGGAGCAGAATTGCTGGTTAATAACCTGCCAGACAATTTCGTCAGACATGATGGGCGAGGAATTGGCACCGGAAAAGTGGTTGGTCCTTCAGTCTATGCAGCAGATGCTTGACCCCGAAGAAAAAAAAAAGATTCCATATGTGTTGACCGCCTTCCTCAGTAGATTGGTCACGTGTTTGCTTATCGATTGCGCGCAACGTCATTGGATAGCCCCGGGGATCCGCTTGCTAAGACTGGCATCTACTAACTAACTATGTAACAACCCATGTTAACTAACTAGTTAACTATTATCCATCTGCGATGTTCTTGTATGTATGGCTCCAAGAGTGGAACTGAAGTAATTGACCAATTCAATAGTGGGGAAGTAGCGCGATGCTAGATGCGCTCAACAAGACAACATGCCTAACATTAATATACAGCCACATGATGCTAGATCGGTGGTAGTTGGGGCAACGAAAGAAGATGGAGATGAAGAATCTAAGCGAGAGAATAACTATTATACACCGAATTCATGACAAGCACTTACTCTATCCACGGACCTTTCGGTAACTTGGCGGGTGCCACGACTGTTTGATCATTTTGCCAGCCCAGACCGGAACCAGAGACACAGCTAGCACAGCGAAAACTCGCCACAGCCAGTCAAGAGTGATCACGTAACTGAGGTCGAAGTACTCGCTCAGGAAGGGAACACTAGCAGCGTATGCAAGCAGTGTACCAATCAGACAGAAGATCATGACCGGGTGCCAGGTTGTAATTGCAATGGCGACCATTCCAAGCTCGTTGAGTACGAGGGCCGTGAAGGAAAGACTAATTAGGCGCGGTCCTGTGATAGTATCCAACAATATTTGAGAGAGGCCCTGGATCACTGCACCCTGATAGACAGAAATGAGAACCCAACCAAAAAACGAGCGGTAGCTTAGGCTCTTCCCTGTCTTGAGCTCTTTGTAAAGCTCTGGGTAGAGATTAGCGAGATGCTCATCCACATCCCGATCAAAGGCAAGGGAGAAGACCGGCGCGTTGGTGTAGACAGTTGCATAGCCAACCATGAGCCAGTTGATGAACAAGCCCTTGGGATCGAAGTGGCTGGCGATGCTGTACATAGTCTGGCAAACACTGATGATCAACCCACGGTGCATGATGAACTGTGCTAATTTAGCAGACCGCTTGTACGAGTTGCGACCGTGCCAGACTAGAAGTTTGGTGATATGGTGGAACTGCGTGATACTGAAATCAGCGGCCAAGGATGCTTGGCGGCCTTCCTTGCCCACGATACCAATTCCGACATCGGCTGCTTGAATCATCGAGACATCGTTGCCGCCATCTCCGATACAACACACGCGTTTCTTTGTGTGTTGGCGAATCAGTTCCGCAATCTCAGCTTTCTGGGTGGGGGAGCATCGGCATGCGATCACGGCGGGCAGTAGCACGGCGACAGAGATGAAAGCTGCTTTGAATTGGCCGAGCATAAGGTTCAAGGACTCACCATCAATCAGCAGGCAGCAGTCAGTCTTGTTGCGCAAGAAGTCAAGAGCTTCTTGGGCAGTCGACTTGTCTGTGACTTTGGTGACTGTATGAATGTACTGGCCCCGGGAGACCAATTTGGCAGAAATAGCGACACAACGCGCTGTCTCCACTTTGTCACCTGTCAGCATCCAGATCTTAACACCAGCATTGCGTAACAGCTCGAGAGAGGATTTGACGTCGCGCTGCAGCCGATCTTCCACACCGGTCACACCGGAAAGCTCTAAATCCCGTTCAAGGTATTCGCTCACAACCTTCGCCATGCCCGCATCTCGCCCTTGGAAAGATAGTGACGCTTGTTTGTACTTAGTAGAGAAGTCCTGATATTGCTCAGCGGAGATTCGTTTGCGCCCAACAACGAGAGTTCGCAACCCTTCCCGAGCCATGTTCGTAGTCTCCTCGTCGAGCCAGTCATTCGCTGCAACAATAGTCGTCATAACAGTGTCTGCACCCTTCTGGTAGAACCAAATCTCACTGTCGTCTTTGCCGGATTCAAGCATGTTTTCGTCGTGCTCGAATTGAACGATAATCCCCATTCGCTTGGAGTCGGATGTGAATGGGAAGATGTCGAGAATTCGAGCCCGGACCACAACCTGCTTGGAATCGGTGGATTCTAAGACGATACTTTGTCGGTCTCGATATGCTAGCTTTAATCCGACTTCTTCGGTATATCGAATAATGGCAATTTCATCAGGCGACGACGCTTGATAGCTTGTCACCTTCCGGCCGTCTTCCTCCTCCGTGGTCGGTGTGACGTTATGGCAGAGAGCAAGTGCTAAGATAATATCCCGGACGCGAGAACCAATCTCTCTTCTTGTCCGCGGCGCTGTGGCATGGCCAGCCTGGGTTCCAAAGACAGTCGAAGGAGTGGTCAATGTATTGCCCGAAAAAGCAAAAGCTTGACGAATAAATGAGGCGACTTCGTCCATTGCCTCATTAGCGTATGATACAGTGCCAACGTGGATCTTTTTGAGCTCCATCTCATTTTGGGTCAATGTTCCCGTCTTATCTGAAAGCAAATATTCGATTCTTCCCAGATCCTCTGGAATTGTACTGGTGCGGACGACCGTTCCTGGAATGTCTTTGTCCCGTTCGATGAACCGCCCGTATACCGACTTGGCCATGTCTAAATTGACTCGAAGACTCATGGGAATGATCGTGGAGAAGAGAATGAGATATATCATGATCGCAACGTACCATTTCTTGTCGTTTGTTGGTTCGAATCTTTGCAACCCGACGAGGATGAACGAGAGAGTAAATGTGAGAGCGCAGAGAATTTTGGTGAGGTTGTTGATTTCGAGTTCTAACAGGCCGATCTTCGACCGGGAAGCGGAAGTCGAAAGTGAAGCCCGGGTTTGAGATCCTGTATAGATGATGACGGCGTAGGTGATGGTATTAGACGCAAGAACAGTGTTGGCCCAGGCAGTATTGTCGATTGTCAAGGGAGCTGATTGGTTTTCCGCCGGCCCAGGCGTTCCTTCGTTGTTTGGAGGCCCAGATGTCTTGAAAACATGAGCATCGTAGAATCCAGTGGGCGGTCCCAGCCCGATAGTCCCCACAAATTCGTTGACTCTCTTATCAGGGGGGCTAGCTGTGATTTGTAGTCGATTTAAATCGCTCAGAGGGAGCGGTTGAGACAGGATGGAGGGCAGACGAAGCTTCCAGTCAGTTTCGCCATCCAATTGATCGGTCCGGATGAAAGTATCACCTGCAGGTGAATTTTCATCATCTTCACCACTATTCGATGCGGTATTGGCTGTAGGTTCGAACGATCCTTGACCTGGTTCGCGCAAGTCGGAAGACCCCCCAGGGACGGGTTCTTCCGTTAATGAATGACGAGGAGTGCCGGAGTCATTTGAGATACTCTTCAGAATCACAACATCGGCAGGAAGGCGTTGGTTTTTGCGGACTTTGAGCACGTCACCAACCTTCAAGTCTCGCGACTTTTTGGTGATCTCCGTCGCGTTGGACCTTCCTAGCGCTACAGTGCAGTATTCTTCCGCATTGGCTTCAGCATCTCGTCGCCGACGACCAATATCATCAAGTGCCTCTTTACCCAATGATATTGAGACAACAAAGGCTAAAGGGGCAATGTAGGACGACATATAACCAATTCGTAGCACCGGGATGACCTGTGATAAAGCCACAAAGAGGAAGTAGATGTTGAAAAAAAAAGAGAACTCGTTGTAAAGAGTTCTCGGTAAGAAGCTCCAGGGTGTATATTTTGCATTCGAGACCACATTGGCTGGATACTTAGCAGCCTGGTGCTGCCCGACAAGTACCTCACGAGGAGGCTGGTTCTCAGAGTCGTTGTTATTTGATCCAAATCGAATTGATACACCTTGTAGGAAGGCGGGAGTCTTGAACCCTGGGAAGCGCAGGCGGCTGCCTTTCTTGGGAGGCTCATCGTTGAAATCGCGAGTCGAGGCCCTGCGATCCAGGAGAGGCGCATCATCATCTTCCAAGTTCCGAGAGCTTGCATGTGAGTCCCGCAAGCCTTGTTCCCCCTCGTGCCCTAAAAGCGCATCTGCATCATCCTCCAAGTCTGCACGTCCAGATGAACTTCGTCTCCACCGACTTGCCGCTCCGACACGTAAGCTGCGCAGGGCGATACCCGGCCCATAGCTTCTTTTGCGGCCGGTATAGTCCCGAGACTCACGAGGCTGTTCAGGTGATGTCGTGTTGGGATCTAGCTCTTCTAGATCCAATTCGTCGTCCGAGTCCGAGAAGGCGTCTGGCGCATCGGGATGGTCTTGGGGGTGTAAGTAGTCGGATGAGGAAGGCATTATGGGAAAGCTGGTGTGGTTCAAGTCAAATCAATTGATGGCTTTTTGAAAGGTGGTGCTTCTGGGCCGTGCATCAAAGGAAGGTTCATCTCAAGTATATGCTGTCATGTGTGGTGGTGGTATTGGTCAAATCGCATGTGCAGCATAATGATGAAAGAGTGGAGGGATGCTACCAGAGTCAAAAAAGGAAACGGAAAGCTTCTTGGTATAAAATGCAGTCAAAGCCACGACCATCAAAAATTGAGAAATATATAGAACGGAGAACTGTCTTGAAACTCATTCAAGGACGGTCGATGACTGCCTGTTGGGCCACGCAATCACATGAGTGCATAACTCACGGCCCCGGGGTGACAAATAGCTGACATAATGCAGCACTTTTAAGGTTAAACATAAAACGGCCGGACTATCTGTTACTCCGAATTACGGGTTTGGGTTTTTCCTATTCGGGACCTGCCATCTACCTAGGTACCTACTGTTAACATAACTACATAGTTATGTATATGCCTAGTCCTCGTTCTAGAGGAAATATTCGCCATACGTCCTCTCGCGGGTACCCATGCTGCAAATTTCCCTCTTTAAATAACGCTAGCGCTTAAGCTTAACGAATCAGATGCGCGCGAAGGTCCGAGGTTGTTTTTTATATATATCCATGACTACTTCTAAATGGTGCCATCTACCTATAAAGATGAGGTTAACTCTCATTTTTAAACCGGCGTATCCTCTAAACATACATGCAACGCTTTATTTGGTACCATTGTATGTATAGTTTTTCCCTGTCTTTTATACTACTTTTTGAAGGATTTTAATACTTACTATTGTGTTCGTTTGATCCTTCCTCTTAAAACAAAAAAAAAAAAAAAAACTTGTTTAACACAATAGAATTACCATGGAGTACACCCTTGTAAAGGAAGTATTACATGGATACTATTGTAAAGTACCAGTCGAATGCACTTGGAGAGTATGCATAACTATACATAAAGACTGATGTTAACACCCCACGTTCTGCCGGTTGAATATCCACTAATAAAAACCAAGGGGTAATGGGCGGTATCGTTAATTAGGACGGCGGTAGCAGAAAGGGTGTTAACTCTTTTGCAGAGTCACTATACCTGTAAAATGAGAGTTGAATCTAAATTACAATACATATGTATCCATTGAGACAGTTATACCTAACTATTAGTACATTTAGTCGCCCGTAGAAGGTTGGGTAAGCAGTGTTGAACGCGTAGGTGAACTACCTGTGGAACAACCTTGGAACCTTGGAAGCAATATGATGACTCAGCGTCTTAGGTTGGCTCCTCGGGATAATCATAGGCGGAGATCGTCCTTCGCTGTCGCATTATTCCAGGACAAACTGCTTGGTTTCATTTGCCATCAGCTGATGCATTCATGCCCGATTTATTTCTTTGAGTTCTCTGTTTTATATCTACAACGTTTAATGGATTCCTAAGTTGACGCCTTCGACCCCCCATTTTTCTTTACGAGTGTTGATCTCCTGAGGTGTCATTGGAGACGTGTCAGGTTGGTCCCTCCGGACTGCGCTCCCCATCTCCAGTTACGTTGGCAAGCGAGAAGAACTTTGCACATATGGCGCACCAAGCGACCGAAAATGATTCAGAGTCATGGAATCCGGCATCACGGCCCGAGAAGATTAACTCTCCTGTTACGATGAGCTCGGTGCCCCAGGGTGGATTGTCGGATCCGACTGCGGTGGATGAGCCAAAGGACAAGTCCCTAGACGATATAATATCTCCACAGAGTGAGGACTTCTCTGCGTGGGATATGCCCGACGAAATACACACGAATCAGCCTCAATACGCAAGCTTGGACGTGCTAGCGAACAAAGCATCGCCAGTGGTGGACCAGGACGCGTGCCTAGACACTGATTCCGTCAATAAGATCGTTCAAATCCCCGATGAGACCATTGAAATGACTCACACAACTATCGCGCCATCTACTCAGAATACAGATGCCGTCCAAAACCCGACCCCGCCAGAAACTCAGCCCGCGCAGCCAGTTGAGACCGAAACACCCTCAGTCCAATCTAGTGCGGAGGTTAGCAATAGTCCCATCATTATAGATGCGCCACCCTCGGTTCAAACCGAAAGCTTTGATAATGCCGTTCCCACTGTCGCACCCGAACAAGAAACCACACCGGAGTCGACATCTGTGAGAGAGACTACACTTTCAAGAGAGGAGCAAACCACGGCACCCGAACCTTCGTTGGATACCTTTAAACATGAATATACCACTCAGTCTACCCCCACCGAAGAACAGTTTCCACAAGCAAACGAGGGAAATGGCGATTCTGAGGACCCGTGGGCCACCTTTGAGACGGACCTCAGCAATATGTTGCCCTCCACCGAAGAGGCTACCCCGCTTAGCAAAAATTCGCATACTATCCCTGAGTTTGCCTCGAACTCTACTCCAATCCAGGATAGCGATGAGCCAAAGTTTGCCGAAGAAGCTGTACGTCCATCGCAAGAGGACACGTCACTTACGGTTGTGACGTTTGATGAAGAGAGTACTGATGTCTTCAACTCCACCAAACAGGCCATTTCTCCGACCGAAAATGAGCAACTTGATCTTGTGTCTCGCTCGACGAATGTTGAATCTGAGGATACGGATTCTCCAGCTCCCACGGATTCTCCAGCTCCTACGGTGGAAGCCTTTGCACTGACCAACGAGGTCCATCCAGATCCGGCCGCAGCGGAAGTGTACACAACCACTACCACTCAGGAGCAACCTTTCTGGACAAACGAGCTGAGCGGTGAAATCAACTCCAATGAGGGCGACTTCTTTAATCACCTCAACAGCCAGACAAAGCCTATCTTTGCGCCGCCAGAAGCGGAGTCCAGGTTCGAGGAAGGGGTCCCGTTGTTAGATGAGTCTACACCTGGTTCGCCTGAACACCTAGTGCAAGCAGAGAAATCTATCGACAGCGTTTTTTCCAACGATGAAGATGATGCAGATGGCTTCTTCAGCTCGACTCTAAAGTCAGGGACTAAGGACGACGATGAGGACTTCTTCGGCTCTATCTCAAAGGAAGAGGCCGAGGAGCAAACCGTCGCTCATCTCGCCCGGAAGAGCACGTCTCAGGTCTTGGAATCGGCTGGCTTTGCTCTTGACTCCCCGGTCAGTGACGCTTCGGCTGCAGCGCAGTTTGATGATGCCCTGAAGGCTGCGTCGTTGGAGCCCCAACCAACCGCCGATCCCTCCGAGGAAGAGCTAGCAGCGCGGTGGGAAGCTGAGCTAGGTGATCCACCAGATGATGATCTGGCGGCTCGCTGGGAGGCGGCATTGGACGATGACGATATTCTGCTGGAGACTGAAGCCTCTCAGTCTGTCTCTGCACAGGAGCACATCCATCAAACTCCTGCTGAGCCTACGAACAATGATACGTCGGCTGGCTTGAACAGTCCGTTCCAGACCCCTCAGGCCTTTTCCCAGCCAAGACCTGTTCCTAACATATACACACCCCACCAACCGTCCACTGGTGATCTATTGCAGGGTGTTCCTCTCTCAGGCACTGCGCCACCAGCCACCGGAGCCATGTCATCATATTTCTCACAACCAACCCAGAACCCTGTGGCAATCAGGGGAGAGAGCTTTGCTGAGCGGTCAAAACAGGGTTACAAATCTCCCTACGACCTTCCAGAGGATATCTCACGACCCCGAAAGCCGGTCGTGACCCACAAGCCCGTTCCTCCAACAGTGACTAGTATGCCCCCACCTCCTCCCCCAGGTGTTTCTGGTGTACCAATTCCGGCTACATCTGGCTTCCCCACTCCGGCAGCTCTCCCGTCAGCTGTGTCCGTTCCCCCTGCACCGAAGAATTTCTACGAGGAACTTCCTCTGGTGACACCAAGGTCTAGGCCTGCCAGCTCTGGTCGGTACACCCCTAATCCGCAGGCGGCGCCAACGATGACCGGGCCGTCTCTTCCTCCTCCCCAGGTTCAATATGCCCCTGCCGCACCACCCGCTTCGCAGCCTATTGCGCTCTCGAACCAACCCACACTTCAGCCGCCTGAACAGTTGGATCCGTATGCCAGCCTAGCATCGAGTGCCCCGGCCGGACCTCCTGCCGTTGCAAGGTATTCTCCCCAACCTCCTGGCTTGCAAGCACCCCCAAAGCCACCTTCGTTGCCGAGATATTCCCCTGCGCCCCCGACTACCTCTTCCGCTCGCAATCGTTATGCCTCACAGCCACTTAATGTTCCTGGCCAAAATTTGCCCTTCCAGCCACGGACGTCAAGTCCGCTTGCACACCACGAGAAGGTTTCGTACCAGCCTGATCAATTTCACAAGCCACCATCTCTCGAGCCTGCGATCAATCTATCTCCGCCGCGCGGGCAAGGAGCTGGCTTTGGTCCAATCCCACCTAGTGCCCCGCAATATCTCAATGGTTCTGCCAGCCTACCCCGGAGAGAAAGTGCGGGATCACCTGTACAGCAATCTCCGCCTCAAAGTCGCTATGCCCCTCAGGAATATCTCAACGAATTCGCCCAGCGTCTCGCGCCGGCCCCGGAACACGCTCCTCCTGCTCCCGCGACGAATGTGTACATGTCCCCACCACCTAGCGATATCCAGATCGGTCCACTTCGCAGGTCCCAGACCCAGTCACCTGCACGGGACTTGACGAGCCCCCGTTCCTACGGACATAACGTTGATACCCTCCAACGGCCGGCTTCGGTGCAAGCTTCAGGCTCGCCGACTAAAATCGTGAATCCGTATGCCCCTCTGCAGGCTGCTTCTCAAACCCGCGCTCCAACGCAGCATCTTGAATTTATCGCTCCAAATGATGGACAGGAACGTGATCCCCTGGAGCGATGGAAGGGTGCGCCGATCTTCAAATTCGGGTTCGGTGGATCCGTCGTATCTTGTTTCCCTAAGCACATTCCTCGCTACTCCGCTGGTCAAGTGGCGCCAATGATTCAACCCACTCTTGGTGAACCGAAAATCTCCCAGCTGAGCGAATGGCTGCCCTCCGCTGACAGCATTGTCCAGCACCCTGGGCCCCTCAAGGCAAAGTCAAAGAAGAAGGAGTTAATTGCTTGGCTTTCTAGCAAGATTGCGGCCTTTGAACATTCAGATCTTCCAAGCTATGAACAGGTTCAGTCCGATACGCACAAACGCCAGGAGGAAAAAACTCTTCTCTGGAAGGTTGTCAAGCTTCTTGTGGAGAATGATGGTAATCTGGAGAGTTCGCCTGAAATTCAAAAGTCTCTCCGCCAGATCATCTTCCCCAATCTACCCAACCCCGACGTAGATGGATCATACACCAGCAGCATAGCCGCTTCGGGGGGGTTTGCTCCTGCAGAAATGCCTTCGCAGCCTGATGCCATTGATGCACGGTGGTTGGAGGAGCTCCGCCTACACTTGATTTGTGGCGATCGGGAGAAGGCCATCTGGAGTGCTGTCGATCGACGTCTTTGGGGACATGCGATGATCATCTCATCCACCATGGACAGGTCGATTTCGAAACAGGTTGCGCAGGAGTTTGTCCGCCGCGAGGTTAGGTCCAAATCCGCAAACACCGAGTCACTTGCAGCCCTCTACGAGATCTTCGCTGGCAATATCGAAGAAAGTATTGACGAGCTTGTTCCTCCGTCTGCCCGAGCAGGTCTGCAACTTATTAGCAAGGCTGATGGCCAGGGCTGTACCAAGAATGCTCTCGAGGGTTTAGACAAGTGGAGGGAGACCTTAGGACTGGTTTTGAGTAACCGAAGTTCTGAAGATCACCAGGCCCTGTTCTCCCTCGGTCACCTGCTTACTTCTTACGGGCGGACAGAGGCGGCTCATGTTTGTTACATCTTCTCGCGTGCTGGGGTCTTCGGTGGCCCCGACGACACAAAGGCCAACATCACTCTCCTTGGTGCTGACCATCAGCGTTGCCCTTCTTCCCTGATGGATGAGGATGCTATCTTGCTGACTGAGGCCTATGAGTATGCTACGTCTGTCCTCGGCAACTGTCCAACAGCCCATCTTCCACATCTCTTGGCTTTCAAGATCCTGAATGCCAGGTGCCTCGTAGACCAGGGTCGCAATTTAGAGGCGCAAGGTTATTGCGATGCAGTGGCAGCGGCATTGAAAGCAACCACTCGTCCCTCGCCGTACTATCACCAACACCTCTTTGCGGAAGTTGAAGAGCTGTCTGCCCGTCTGCGCCAGACAACTAGCGATAGTGGCTCTTGGATCTCGAGGCCAAGCATGGAGAAGGTCTCGGGGTCTATGTGGGCTCGTTTCAATAGCTTTGTGGTGGGTGATGATAGTGATGCTGCATCGACTGGATCCGGCAAGGGTGGCGAGCATGCGGAATTTGGTCCTTTTGCAAACGTGGCTGGCACCCCAACAATTAGCCGCTCACCTTCTGTATCCGACATCTACGGTTCTTACCCTGGAGCAGGAGCAGGAGCGCAGCCTATTCCCACCAGCGGCGCATCCAAGTATCACCCCTCCAGCCAATATGCGCCAAATGCCTCGCCTGAGCAGTTCAAGGGCCGATCTTCGATGGATTCTCAGAGATCTGCTTCCTACTTCCCGCCCTTTGGACAACGGCGAAGCTCACAAGAACTCTCGCCCTCGATTGATCAACAGATGTCCTATGGAGCTCCAGTGTATGGGTCGCCAAACGCGGGTGGGTATCAACCAACACCGCCCCAGCCATCTTACATTCCTCTTGCTCCGGTAGAAGAAGCTATGTCGCCCACTGAAGCCCCTCCAGCTGCACAACCCATGGTGAATGGCCTCTTTTACCAGCCTCCAGGACAGGCTGCCACATCCAGTGAATCCCCCTATTACCAAGGCCCTCCTGGTATGCCGGCTGATATACCTGACTCAGAGTCACCCTACGCACCTCCCGTTGCCAGCTCCTCTTACGAACCGGTTTCCTACAAACCAGTTTCCTACGAGCCGGTTGCAGCCGGTGTAAAGATGGGCTATGTTGCCCAGGAGGATGATCTGCCACCTACCGCAGAGCAGCCAAAGAAGCAGTCGATCATGGATGACGACGATGATGATCTTGCTGCCCGGGCAGCGGCTATCCAAAAAGCGGAGAATGACCGCAAAGCGAATGAAGCGTTCGCGAAAGCCGCCGAGGAAGATGGTATGTATAAAGAACGCTTATCGCTTAACTTACTTGCTAATGCGATTTCTCCTATAGCTAAGAAGGATGCCCAAAAATCTGGCAAGAAGGGCTGGTTTGGTGGTTGGTTCGGCGGAGCCAAGAAGGAGGAAAACAACACCGGCGGCGGTCCCATCAGAGCCAAACTTGGCGAGGAGAGCTCCTTTTACTACGACAAGGATCTGAAGAAATGGGTCAACAAGAAAGATCCCGGTAGTAGCGCACCCGTCCATGCCACCCCGCCGCCTCCTCGAGGATCCGCTCCCCCTAGTCGGACTGCGAGCTCGGGCAGTATGCCACCAAACGGTGCACCTCCGATGCCTCCAATGCCCCCAATGTCGGCCTCTGGCAGCCGGCCTCAGTCTTCCTCAACCGCCGCCCCGCCTTTCTTGTCCACCAGCCCAGGCTTATCTGGTCTTGCGCCTCGCTCCGTTTCTACGGGAGCGGCTATGCCAACACCGCCCGGTAGTTCCAGCGGCCCGCCGCCACGGCCTTCTTCGTCCTTGACTCATGCTAGCTCAATCGATGACTTGATCGGCGCGCCTCAGGCGCGAAAGGGCAACACGGTTCGTGGCAAGAAGAAGGGCCGTTACGTTGACGTGATGGCTCAATAATCATCGCACTTTACCTGAATAGCCGATGATAACTATAGTGCTTATTAGTCTCCCGGCTAACTAAGTGCTATAATGTCCTTTTCTTTTGTTTCATTATGTTTGTTTCATTGTTATGTCTTTTATTTGTTATCACCTGATTCCTTTGATGAAGCGCATCCCCCAGATCGGAAGAGCA
>LACB01000356.1:0-29160 GCA_030142185.1 Penicillium thymicola
CTCTCTCTTCTTCTTTCTTCCTTCCCCCTCTCTCTCTCCCATATTTCAAATCTTCTTTTCCCCTTTTCAACTCTCTAGTGACATTTATCATGGTGATCGAAGTCTCAGATGGAGCTGGTAAGTTTATGGCCTTTCTGACATTTGACTACCATTCAACCAAGCTAATGATCAAAGCCATCGATGGTAGTACTACCAAACCCGAGGCCAAGGATATCCAGTATGAGCCTGTAGGCACCCTCTGTGATTTCCGCACCTTCTACCAGACAAATCCTGATGGATATGGCAAAAATTCATGGAGCAAAAATGTACCCATCGACTTGCCTGACCCCGTCGAGGATGCCGAGTCAGCCCAATACGCACTTCTCGTGAGAAAAAAGAAGTGCTATGATGGGCGCAGGAGCTTGTCTATCCACTCCATTATAGTGCAAAGCGAGCGTCTCAAGGAGTTCCTGAAAAAAGCACTGGACAACTATCCTGGAGTCACGACGACCTTGCAACGCCTCGAGATCGCATCGCCTTTCCGGCCTCTTGTTCATCGACGGGAAGCAATTACCAAACTGCGAGATGAGGAGCAGGATCCAACAACCAAGGCCCATGTGGATATGTTCTACCGTATCATGGACGAGGAGCTCAGGGATGTGATTGACCGCAAGAACGACCTGGTTGCCAAAGGGGTCATCACCCACGACTTGGTTTGGACAATCATGGAACCTCAAGATGTGGTTCTTTCTTCAACTGATGGAACCCTACGCGCGTATTTGCTCACACAAGTATCATCGGAAGGTGAAACATCGGTAAATGATTATCTCGAGATGGAATACATTGGATTCAACGGAAACAAGTTCGGATACAAATACACAGGTTTCATGATTCCCAGGTTTGTGGGCACAGTGCCAATTACCTCTTTGCCATACTTCCCACTCAGATACCACCCAGAAAAGGATGCTATTCAAGAGTTGTTGATTGCACGGGGCAAGAAGTGGGAAGGATACAAGGGGTACCATTTCAAAGCCTATGAAGAGGGTTCGACCGGCATGAACTCCAAAAGTCGGGATGAAAATTTGAGTGACACCAACCATCATGTCAAGAGTCGCGTCATCATCGACATCGATGCATACAAGGATTTTGGGCGCAGTCACTTGGTCGCCGTTGACAGGGAAATCGATAGAGAATTAGATGATTCGCAGCGCCTCATTGCAACCCCAACGCTCTATGGATATTCCCTGAGTGACAAAGAATGGTCTACGTTCCTCGTGGATCAGTTGAAAGACATTGAGTGGGATGAGAAGGCCTTTGAGTCACTAGTCCTACCACGGGAGCAGCAGGGGCTGAAGGAAGTGGTCTTGGCCGTTGCAAAAGCTCAATCCAAGAAAGTCGATGAATTTGACGATGTCGTTCGGGGAAAAGGCCAAGGGTTCATTATGCAGCTCAGCGGTCCTCCGGGGGTCGGAAAGACCCTGACTGCGGAAAGCGTTGCTGAGGTCATGAGGGTTCCTCTTTATGTCATGAGTGCGGGTGATCTTGGAGTTAACGCCAGAGGCTTCGAAACAAAATTGAAAGACATCCTGAGGTTGATTCCCAGGTGGGGTGCTGTTCTATTGCTTGATGAGGCTGATGTCTTCATGGAAGCCCGTGATTCAACCAATCTCGATCGCAATGAACTTGTCTCAATCTTCTTGAGAATGCTTGAATACTTCGAGGTAATCTCTAATGCCCATGGTCATCAAAGCCAGAGGATGCGGGGGGAAATACGTAAAATGACATGTTACTGATCTTCTATCTGGTTCTTCAGGGTATTCTCTTCTTGACCACCAACCGTACACAGAATATCGACCCTGCCTTTGAGTCTCGGATCCACCTTTCCCTTGCCTACAAGGGCCTCGATGCGGAATCCAGGCGCCAGGTTTGGACACAGTCCCTAAGCCGCTCATCGAACATTGATGCCTTCACGGATGAGCAGCTTGACCAGGTGGCCGAGTCCCAATTGAACGGTCGCCAGATCAAGAATGTGGTCAAGACGGCCCGTCTCCTGGCTTGGTCTAAGGAGCGTGAGCTTCGATACGAAGATCTGAAGGCGGTGCTTGCTCTGAGAGATTTGCAAAAGTGATGCCCGGTGACATGGGGCTTACTACGTATTCGTATTGATAATTAGCTAGCAACACCCCACCCCCACAGACTGGATATCCGATTCTAAAACAGAAGTCCAATTTTATGGCTCTATTTATTGCTAGTAATTTCCTTCCAATATGTTGATAAAGTGCCAAGGTGTATGTTTTATGCGTTGTATGGCGCTGCACTTGGCGCCGTTTGCCGTCAACGGGGTCCGAGTACGGCAAGGCTGAGCAGGCAACACCCAAAAACACATCAGCCAAGACTTGTATTTCTTCCATCGAGTCATGTTGATTGACATATCCTTGGCTCCCACACTAACAATGCCTCCAGTGTTCCATCCAATACTTCCGGCTGGCTCCGGGCCCGTTCCCCCTCCCCTGAACCACAACTGTCTATAGGGCTACGGGGCTCTTCGTTTTCGTTCTCGGATACGCAGAACCCCGGCCCACTCCGTTCCATACGACATGGATTACTATGTTGAAGTTGCAGTTTGAAGATGTTATGACCTCTTAAGGCTGAACAAATGACATATTCCCCGGAACGCCGATCATCGAAAAAGAAATGTACAACATACACTACGGAGTACACACTAAAACATCAAAACACCCATCATCTCCAGGACCGAGCAAAGACCCCCTGACTCAGGTCCACCGTGTGTTGGCTAGTGCACCCGCACGATCCGACGATTTCACAATTATAATTCAAAGGTGGCGCCCCCCATGGCACAACTCCGATAGTATGCTGTTGTGGAGCACGCGAGCAGTCAATTTCTTCTCCTTCTTTTTCTCGTATTTTCGCTTTTTTTTTCCCCCTTCCCCCCTATATTGTGCAGTATATGCGGATTGGAAAACAGTCCGTGTCGAAAGATTTCCTCATGTTGGCCGCTTTTCGCATAAGGCCATTATGATTGTCACTCGTTTTCATCAGCCGCAACGCTTGATTTTGTCTATTTTGGTGCTTTCAGGTATCTGCTCCAAGTTGCTTCACATATACCAACATCGATCTCTTCCCTCATACCTTTTGGCCCTTTATTTCCCAACCTTCTTTATTCAGGAAGTTCTTCTATTCGTTACAGTATGGATTCTCTTATATACAACTACCGGTCGGTGGTCAGTAGCTGCTGTTATCGGCTCAGCGATTGTCGCGTTGGTTCACCTTTTTCCCTTAAATGCGCCGGCCAACGATATTGACTTTTACCCTCAGATGCACGGATTTATTAGCAACGTCCTCGCAAATTAGTTTCTATTCTCAAACCGGCAGTGAAATTCGATGGGATGCAGCCAGGTCCGTGGGCGCCAGCCGGCAGGGAATGAACTTGATATTGAGCGGTCTGGTGCCTATGGCTGCCGCTACAACAGTGATCGCAGTGGCTTCCTGGTTTATGGCTCAAGAGATCTGGAATCTCATGACCCGCTGGCTATGTGCCCTCGCCAATCTCGGAGACGCCAAGACTTCCGCCATGTTACCGGGGCCCTCAGATCTGAGAAATTTAGTGTCGCATAAACCTCGGCTTTGGACGCTTGTGGGCACTGGAATAACCATCGGACTCTGGCTGATCCGGCCGTCAATCCCATACAATCATATGACGGGGGCTCTCCCCTTCACCATGCTCGGCGAACACTCTCGGGCTCGTCGGATGACCATCGAAACATTCCCGCTGCCTGAATTGCTAGCAGAGGAATATCGGGAACCTGCAAATGGGCACTACAAGGGGTGGGCACCGACATTGGATGACTCGGGTAACACTGCCTATGGAAATAATAAGCCAGCCTGGGCGCGAGGCCCTCTTCCTGCTGCGTTTGAGAGATGGATTGTGAATCCAGATCCAAATTCAAACACGGACGGAATTAGCTTGGAAATTAGCTTGGCGGCGCCTAACTCGACCCTTCAAAGTATGTCCAAGAGAGGCGAAGACGAATCCGATTCTAAAAACCAGAACAAAACAGCCGAGCCACGACACTATTTCTATAATCCCGTTCAAGATCCCATGAGGATAAGCAACCTTGACCTGGAACCACTTGGTCCTCTGCAGGAGGCTCTAAAGGACCATGCCATCCCGATCAACCACATCGTCTTTGTGTTCTTGGAAAGTGGTAGAAAGGACCTCTTCCCCCTCAAAAACGACTCTCGCTTGTACAACCAAATCCGTGAATCATATGAATTATACGATGAGGGGGACGAAGCCGATCTACGTGACAAACTGTCTCAGATAACCCCCGTGGCAGAAATGCTTACAGGGGAGGAATCTGGCTTCGGCTCCTCGGTTAACTCGACGAATGCCGGACTAGGTGGTCTCAGCTTCGACGGGATATTGTCGGGGAGCACTCTCTCTGCAAAATCGCGTCTTGTCAACTACTGCGGTCTTGGACCGCTTCCGGTAGACTTCATGCATGAAAATGATATCATTCCATACCAGCCGTGTTTGATGCACATCATGGATCTATTCAACCAGCGCAAGGATTCATCTGGCTCTGGGAATTCCACCAACAGTCACCTGGAACGGGAGTGGCAAACCATCTATGCGCAGTCTGTCACTGGGGAGTTTCAAGCACAGACTCGGCTTATGGATCTGCTCGGTTTCAAGCAGACATTGTACTCGGAAGATATTGACGTGGAGGACGCGAAATATTTCCATGAGGAAATGGAAAAGATCAACTATTTCGGGTATGTTATTGAGCAGAACGCCCTGTTCCTCGTGTGTAAATACTAACTTCGCAAAGATATGCTGAAACTGAGGCCCGCCCCTACATCAAAGACTTGATCGACGAAACGCTTCGTCAGAACAAGAGACTCTTCCTTTCACATTTCACCAGCACCACTCACCACCCTTGGGGTACACCTGAAGGCTGGAACCGAGATAAATATTTCGGCGATCTCCACAAATCACAACACGAACTCATGGACGAGTTCCTCAATGCAAATCACTTCGTCGACACCTGGCTCGGTGACCTAATGGGCATGCTCGGAGAAGCCGGCATCGCCAATGAGACTTTGACAGTCTTCGTGGGAGACCAGTACGTACATTTCCCACAAGTAACCAACGAACCCATCATCTAACCAAAACGAAACAGCGGTCAAGCATTTGGAGAAGACTGCCCCGTCACAGGAACCTACCACAACCCACACATCAGCAACTTCCGCGTACCCCTAGTATTCCACCACCCCTTATTACCCCGCATGCACCTTAATGTCAACGGCAGCGCCGTATCCATCCTCCCGACCATCCTCGATCTCCTCGTGAACACCAACTCCCTCAACGCAGACGACACAGAAATTGCCCTGGATCTAATGAACGAGTACGAGGGTCAGTCCCTCATCCGGCCATACCGCACATCGCACAACGGCCGCGAAGCCTGGAACATGGGCGTTATTAATGCCGGTGGCTCGATGCTGAGTGTTGGCTCCGCGGCTGTGCCCTGGCGTCTCAACCTGCCATTGAACAATGACTTCGAGTACCGGTTCACGGACTTGAGTAAGGACCCGTATGAGCTTGAGCCTGTCAGCGGTTGGACTATGAGCTCGCTTGCTGCGGAGGTCCATTCCAAGCATGGGCCTGAGGCTTTTGATTGGGCTCAGAAGGCTGAGAAGGTTGGTCTTTGGTGGGTTGCGGAGAGGAAGAAGCTTTGGAATTATAGCGATCCTGGTGAGTGAGGGGTTGTCTAGGGTAGTTGACAGCTCGTGTTCTGTTTTCTCTTTTTGGTCCTTGGAGCGATTTGCATAGCATGCATTCTGGGGTATATGTTTTTCTGGGCGCTGGCTACCCAGGGTTGCTTTGGTTACCTTCTGGCTCTGTATAATATTCGGGTTAGGTAGACCTGTTGTATATAAAAATTATATTATTTGTGCCGTTTTTCTACTCATACCAATTTTCTAGGGCAGTCAATTACGAGCGTGGAATAGTCGACAAACCAAAACAGTGGTTATTGTACTCCGTACTACTTCATCCATTAATATACTACATACCTAGTGTGTAGCATCTATAGTTAGAGATCAGTCTGGCAGTACCCAAGGCGGTAAGCTCTGGAAATGAAGATCGTCCCGTTATGACAGTGCCAAGTATGCAGCCCTGGAGACAGTCACACCAAAGATTCAGGGAATTATGCTTATTTGGCTAAAACTGGAGAGTGCTCAACAATGGGGGTCTACGGGGCAAGGCTAAGAACTTCATACCTCATTCCCAATGTTGTTGTAGTATAGACGGTAATATTACCGACAGCCGAGAAGTGCTGACGAGGCCTCATGGCTTTCGCGGTCCACTTGAAGATCTTCATGGAACCCGACGGGGAGAAAGCACCACATTTTCTACGTTTCACCCCCTTCGCTACATCAGAGATCCAATTACAACCGTCTTTGCTTGGCCCTTCCGCCCCTACCATTTGCCCACAGGACTTGGCGTCTCCTTCGATCCGCACATATCTTACCTTGTCTAGACCCCCAGCGATGGTCCCCTTTCTTTTTCTCTTCTTCAATGACTTCCCTATACCACGCTCTTTTGAATAATGCTGTTTTTGAGCGTTTCATTGCTGTTATGGCTGTGCCAGACGGCACTGGCGCAATATTCCAGCGATGATCTCATCTCGTTCGTTACAGTCCGTGTCCCATATCTTACAAATTGTTTAATCCCGCTAACAGCGTGTTCTTCAGCTCCCCGATATTCGGGCAGTGAAATTCAACGTCCAGTACGAGAACCGCGATCGCATTAGCCCCGGCTACTGGTTCGTCGCTCCCTACCTACACATTGGCCCCGATCCACCATCCACCTTGTACGAGCAGTATCAGATCGGCCCCCATATCTACGATGGTGAAGGAGTGCGTTTACACCAATACCCCCGCGATACAGACCCCGACAGCTGACCATATTTCGGTATAATAGCGCCTCATCTGGACTGGCTCACAACAGTTCGACAACCGGAACGTCTTCGATTTCAAAGTCGTCAACAGTCTGGGCCCTGACCCACACCTTTCGATGGTCTTGCAAAACTCGTGGGATTCGAAAATCGACTCCGGATATGGGCTCGTCTTGGCCAATGATTATAAAGTCCAACGAAAGCTTCCTTTGCGGAAGGATCTCGGCTCCTTTGACATCCACGAGTTCAACATCCTGGACGATGGTAAGACTGCGCTGGCCACAGTCTACCTTTCTCATGAGATTACCCTAGAGCAATTTGGTCGCCCGAAAGAGTCTACTTGGCTCCAGTCCGGCGGGTATGCCGAGATCGATCTGAACACCGCCGAGGTTATCCAGTGGTGGGACTCTTTCAATCACGTTCCTTTACCCGAGACTGTCCACTACACCCCATATTCTCCAGTAGAGGCATACCCTGGCTGGGATTATGTGCATATCAACTCAGTTGACAAGAACGAAATCGGGGATTTCTTGATCTCGTGTCGATTTACGAACACTATCTACCTCATATCCTGCATGGATGGAAACATCATGTGGCGATTGGGTGGACATTATACTGATTTCGAGCAAGATTTCACTTTTTCAAAGCAGCACGACGCGAAATTCATCGAGTCAAATGGGACGCACCATATTATCTCATTTTTGAACAACGCCTCGGACGAGGAATTTAACGAGGAAAATATATCATCATCCCTATTCGTCGAGTTGGATACCAGCGTGAAGCCCATGACCGCCAAAGCCATCCGGCGCTACAACCGCCCTGATCGCCAACTCTCGAGACTCCGCGGCAATACCCAACTGCTTCCGAATGACAATGTGTTCACCTGCTGGAGCAAAGAGGGATATATTTCCGAACATGCCGCCGATGGAGAACTATTGATGACCGCCAACTTCACCTCCTCACGCTATTCATCCTACCGCGGGTACAAATTCGAATTTACTGGTCGCCCCACGGCCCCACCAGACATGGTAGCGTCTGTCTACGGCACCGATGAGACCAACATGGTGACCACGTTCTGGGTCAGCTGGAACGGCGCGACGGATGTCGCAGAGTGGCGTTTCTATGCACAAGCCTCCGAATTCCACGACCCTGTCTTTATCGGCAAGACCTCCCGATCCGATTTCGAAACCATGTACATCGCCCGTGGATATCTGGACTGGGTCTCTGCCGAGGCAGTGGATGTCAATGGCATTGTCCTAGGCAGATCCGAAATGCACCGAAGCAAAACCCCCGACTGGAAGTCTGTCGGATATAAAGGGAAGTCAACCACACCCATTCCGGTTGACCCATCAATCATGTACCAAGCAAGCGATAGCGCGGCAGTAGACAATGGCGTCAACGAGTCTAACCGCACCTCATCGGATGCAGTCGATACCCAAACACAGAAGACTACCCAAATCCTCAACCATACCTACGATGCTATCCGCAGCATTAGCGGTATCTTCTCCTTTGTTTTGCTTCTTTGTGTGTTCGTTGGCGTTATCGCATGCTACATGGTCATCCGTGGCTGGCGCCTCCGGGTCTACCAGCGTCTTGCTACGGAAGACGGGCTACCAGGCGAGCGGGCACATCTTGCATCGCCGCATGAGGATTAAGTTGTTTTTGACTTTGGTCAAAAGCATCAAGCGCTATTTGCATTATTTGTGGGAGTTTTTGTATATTAATTTCGGGTCTTTGGTGGACTCTGGTCCAATGTGTATATAGTACAGGTTCCTAGTTTCATCGACTACATACCCGGCCATATCAGGGCGTTGTTGGCTTTCGCGATATACCGCGATTTTATTCAGACTAGACCTCAACTGTGATTCTATTTTGATATGTGGAAAGGCTTTGTTTTGGGTTACGACCGGTGGCAAAGGAGTTGAAAGGGATCGTAAGGCGTATGACAACCTTGGAAGCTGCAGCCCATTAGGTAGGCCCATCTGCTCCACTTACAAGTGGCGTTTTATAGTGAGCTTATGGGCTTATGAGCTTATAAGGTCGTCATGATCTTAAATCGGCTTCCAATGACAGCCAAATCATACAAGGTAATACCTCGATCATATCCAACCGCCGGCGACCTCCGAACATGAGTGCTGTTCCGATTCGCCAAGTCTTATATGCTCAGGTGGACTACTATCACACGCTAGTGTCGCCTATCATTCAAACCTTCTTCCCTTGGCTATTGGTTTAGTCCTGACATCTTGTTGCTTATACTTTTTCATATATTTCTCATTAGCCCTTTTACTTTGACATGGCCGACAGTACAGATATTCTTGAACATTCTAGAAGATTAGGGGAGTGGATCCCACTGTTTACGATGAGATCTGGGCCTTCAAAAAGCATCGACCATGCGACCCTGCATGGGTTGAGCCTAGAAAAACTACACATAACCGCGATAACAGTGTTCTCGGAGTGGACGTAAATACTTTTATCACTGCAAGCAACTCTCATATCGGTCACCGAAACTATTCTCAATGTGATACAAAACCCAAAGAGTAGGGAATACCCCCCACAATACCCCTCGTGAGGGGTAGGGGTATCCCAAGTGAACATTTGATCGTCGATTCCAGAGTGTCCGGAGTCTGGAACCGGGTGTCGATCAGAGACACTAATCTAGATATCTAGATCATATAGATCATATATATTGCCTCAGCTTGAAGAATGTCTCACAACATATCCTTTTTTTTTCTCTCAATTGGAGAGGCCGCAGTCAAGCGGTGCTACCCCATGTTCCCGGCCCACAAATTTACCTGAGAATAACTGCTCAAGTGGAAATGGCCCGCATGGCATTCCCGGCACTGACGAATCTCGGGAATAAAGTGGCAACATTCCCGAGAAAATTATTCCCGATTCTTTTCCTTAATGTACTACTGGTTTTCTCTCACTTGTTTCTTTAAAGCTCAACCTCGCTCAACCCTGGAACTCATCCGTTTGTCGTGTTCAATCAAATCCATAAACAAATTGATACCCACTATGCCCTCAACAAGCTTATGCCAAGATGAGGCACGCCCTCCATACAGCCTTATGGATGATTACAGCGAGGGAGCTCACCCACAAATCCTTGAAGCTCTTTTGCGAACAAACTCCACACAACAAGTTTCCTATGGAAATGATGAATACAGCATCAGTGCCCGGCAATTGATCCGAAACAAGATCGGTTGCACCGAGGACGAGGCGGGTATCTTTTTTGTCCCCAGCGGAACCTCTGCAAACCTCATTGGAATTGCTAGCTGCCTAAGGCCTTATGAGGCAGTTATTACTCTGGAGTCGGGTCACATCGCCTGTAAAGAAGCAGGTGCGATCGAGGCAACTGGCCACAAGCTTATTCTCGTGCCTGCAGTCGACGGCAAGATGACGCCCACCAATCTCCAAAAGGCGCTCCAGCAAAACCAATTCTACCCTCATTACGCCAAACCCCGATTACTTTATATCTCTAATGCCACGGAGACTGGCACTGTCTACACGAAACGTGAGCTGAGCAGCCTCTCCGCCATTTGCAAGTCATCAAACCTCCTACTTTTCATTGACGGAGCACGAATGGGCGCAGCAATTTGCTCAAAGAAGAACGATCTCACTCTACGAGAGATCTTCGACATGACCGATATCTTCTGGATCGGTGGTACCAAAGCCGGTGCCCTGATGGGAGAAGCAATAGTCCTCAAGAAGGAGCTAGCCGATGGTTTCGATTTCCACCTCAAACAACATGGCGCTTTGCTGGCCAAGAGCCGTATTCTGGGAGTTCAGTTTATGGAGCTCTTCCGATCAGACTTATTCTTCACACTAGCCACACATGCCAATGAGATGGCTCAGAAGATCTCAACCAGCTTCGAGAAGTTGGGTTATAAGTTGGCTGCCGAGACCGAGACAAACCAGGTGTTTGTCGCCATTCCTCAGCAATTGGTTCGCATACTGCATGAAAAATTCCGATTCTATGTTTGGGAGCAGCTAGATGATGGAAACTCCGTGATTCGGCTTGTGACGTCCTGGGCCACCGAGGAGCGGGAAGTTGACAAGTTCAATGCGTGGGTGCAACAGTGGACAGTGGCAACCAACATTTGAAGTGACTCGCCATCCATTGACTGTTTCCCTCGGTGACCTTTTCTTATACGGTTCATTGGCATTATAGAGACTCTTAGTATTAATATAATTATAAATAGAATTCAAAGCTCTTCAAAAATTCATATCAAAATTCTTCATAGATCCAAGTCAGCTGATCGCGCTAACTATATTCGGATACTAAGATATCCGCGTAACTCTTGCTCCTTCAAACGTGTGTGCAACTGTTCAATTAATCAACATAAATGGTTGGATTGATCCAATTGCGTTCCTATATTGATCCGATGGCTTGAATTTGTCTTAATATGCCCCACGATACTTGACAGCCACTTCTTATTCTTACCACGGCCCACTCCACTCTTCGCCGTATGTACACTCGATGAGGCTGTCAATATCGTGTGACGCTTGTCGGTAAGTTTCCATCGGCACTCTCAGTTGTATCATCTTGTCTGATGTCTTATGCAGACAAGCAAAAGTCAAATGCGTCCATGAAGGGCAACCGCCCTGTCAACGTTGCTTGAAAACCAAGAACCAAGGATGTAGTTTGACAGATCCCCGTGCCTCAAGACAGAGGACACGGAGGAATACTATCTCATCCAAAACCCCAGGAAAGCGAAAGGCATCATCCGCCTTATCGCCGGTGGTTGGAGATGCGGAAAGAAGCACCCCTGAGAATGCCCCCGTGGCTCAAGACCTATCTAAGGATCCCATAGCAGCGCTGTCACCGGCAACCGTCATCAGCGCAGTGGAAACCTACAGAAAGAAGTTCCCAATTACTAATTTTCTTCATTACCCCTCTTTAATCTCCGACATATCCTCCAACGTCCACTCGGTAGACTCCGTCTTTGTGGCCTCGGTCCTTTCCTTATGCGTACGGTTTATGAAGAGCGATGAACTCGAAGAAGAAGAAACCTATGCCGACTATGCACGCAAAAACCTTGCGCAGCGTGTGCTTGAGGCCCCCTCGCTTTATCTTGCCCAGTCTCTCGTGATGCTCTCGTTTTATGAGTGGGGCGCTGGGCGACCATATCAAGCTTGGATGTATAGCGGTATGTTATCGAATCCCCGACTGGTCGTAGGGCACTATCTGACAAGCATTAGGCATGGCGACTTACATGATTCAATCCCTTCTGAAGATGGCAGATGACAGCATGGAACACAATCCTCAAGAGTTTCATGCATCCCAAACACAATACGAACAGCTGGTCCGAACGTACTGGTGCTGCTTTGCGCAAGACTGCGAGCTGAGCTCCGGGGCCCGTCAGCACTTTGCACTATCATTCTCTCAGATCTCAGTTCCTCTCCCTATCAGTGATCGGGACTTCACGTTCAATCATACGCCAGCCAGCAGGTTGATGCCTGCTGATATGAATAAAGACTGTCTATTAGCGAAGGATCTTACGATTGAGCATGGTCTCACAATTGTCACTCGAGGATTTGATATATTCGTACGAATTCTAAGGTTTGCGAACGAACATCGACGAGCACTCGCTTCTTTGTCTTCGAACGACTCCGCCTCCCCGCTCCTCTTGACTTGGCAGGTCCTCAAGGAGGAACTGGATGAGTGGAGGTCTCTTCAGGATATAACAGTTCGGTTCCCAGCTACTAGCGTTCAGTCTCACGTAGCACTCGGGTACGGAGAGTTGTTTGCATACATCAATCTGGTTTATTGCATGAGGTACATATTTTTATTTAACGCATTCCAAACACTGATACTGACGATATCTCCTTTAGCATCCTTTTCCTCCATCGGGACCGCTTCTTATCCAACCTCAAGCCCCATTCCGACGTTTTCCACGACACAAATGATGACGCCCAAGGCGAACCCGACACAATCAAACAGCTATTTGAAGTCGCCCAGCAGATTGGAGGAATCCTCAATGCACTAGATGCCTCCGGTGCACCCGTCGTGTCACCATATTCGGGCTTCAGCGTCTTCGTCGCTGCTCATATCAACATGTACGGAACAATCGCGCCACAGCGATATCCAGGCGGCCTCAAACGGGCCGAAGAAGAAAAGTGCCGAAACCTCGACTACCTCGAGCGACTCAGTAAACTCTGGCCCGTCGGTCGCAGCTGGGTGAGTATTTCCACAGCATATCTAACCCAAACATCCCAACTAACAGTAACCAGTGGCGAACTGTCCAAGAAGCAAATCGATTCTACGAAATGGTCAAGAGTAACCAGGCCCACTCCGATGACGGGATGCACAGTCCCAGGAGATTTGCCCTCGCCGGTACCCTGGATGAATATGGTGATATCCGATCTCGTCCAAGCAGAGACGCGTATGCGACTAGGGCACGCACATCTGAATCCCGTGATACACACAGCTCTCATGTCCGTGGAGGGACTTCGTCGTCGCCTGGTCTTGGTGGTGAGAATAACTTTCCTACTAGAGAGAATTCTGCGCTTGGTGGCCATCATCATGACTTTGAAACTGATATGTTTCAATGGCCGTTTATTGATGGGTCGTGGTCCCTTGGGTTTGATACAGGGTTGGATGGGTTGTGGTACAACTCGGGGTTGTTTGATCCAAATCCGGCTCTTAGATGATGATACTCTTTTGTCGATTGAAGTGGATATACGACCATGGCATTGCTTTGCGGGCTCCCCGGAAATAATCACTATTTCGATATAATGTTGGCAGCTGACATTTACCCTCACTGTAGATATATATCGCCACGATTTTGTCCGTTTCTTTGCATATTGAAATTTCCCCGAGGGAAATAGCAATGTAACCATATCCTATTCAATAAATATTTGAACAAGTTTCAATTGATTTAAAAATAGATATGATAGCTCTACAAAGTGGGTATTTGAATGTTGCATATAGGATTGTGGATGTATCCTTACGAGATCGCTCATGAGGTCAAGATGGCCAAGTGCTTTCATCAACCAGCCAAGTGGCCGAGCAGTAACTCGACCATCACATCTTCCTTGGTCTAGTGGTGATGATTTCCGCTTGTCATTAATACCGATAAGCGCGGGAGACCGGGGTTCGATTCCCCGAGGGAGAGATTTCTTTTTTTTTGCTTCTACTTTTTTGCTTTGCTATTTTTATCCACAAATTTCACAGCCAAGAAAGAGGCGGAGAATAACATGATGGCGGAGAGAAACAATATCCGAGGCTGATGTTGACTCTACGGGGGGGTAGCATCCCCGACTTACTACCTAACTATCCACATTTACAACAGCAAGACACAAAGCACTCTGCAACAAAAGATTTCATAGATAATAATCTAAACATTCAGGTGAAATGAAACCTTCCTTGCGATTCTCTCCAGACGTCCAGCAAAGTAATCACAAACGAACTGACCCTGGTCTTTCTTAAGAACCCATAGTAACTGACTCATCTCGTGCTTCATGCCAAAAAAACACATTCTCGAACCTGTGATAACCATTACGTGCACGGTGCCAAAAGGCAGTATTCCGACGAATGATCTCGCTATCGGAAGCCTCAGCAAGCATACTGAGTGCTATGCTAATGATCCGATCCGCTTGAATATCCAATTTTCCCACCGCGAGAATGACATCCCTGATGCGCTCCTTACCTCGACCATCTGGATCACACCGCAGGATATTGGATTGGGTATCCATGTTGGCTTTGAAGATGCGGCATTCGTGCAGGAGCCTGTCTTACCGGGATGGGAGTACTGGAGCTGGAGGCATGGTTTTGGTGTGGACTGGCTTGACTTAACTGGGTGATGAATTTGAGTTGGGGTATTTATATTAAGATGGTTGACGGACGAAGACATTCTCGAACAAGGAAGAGAAGGGAGGGCTTTGTTTTGTTTCTGATCGTCTGGGAATACGAAGGATATACACCCATGCCAACAAGCCCCAGTCTTGGTTGTCTAAGATTTAGTTGAGAGGACAAAGATAATCAGACTACTTGAGACATACACCACCTTAGACATACACCACCTTTGTAAGTGATAATGCACGTACCGTACACTTGAATCAGTATATGCAGGTAAGAGGAGGGGAGGAAAAACGACAGAAAGAAAATTCATTAGAGTATTAATGAGTGGGTATATAATAATGAGACATTTGACAACAGCATCTCCCGTTAATGTGTTTCCACGCTCTGTGATACAGCCACCGTCTTCCTGATCCCATCATGGTTGTGGATAGAGTCGGCAGGGTCGACGCCCTCTGGAGGCCCGGCAAATGAAATCAGATGGCTCTGGTCACCAAAGTTCGTCACCTTGTCCCAGTCAGTAGCAGCATTGGAAGCCGGGGCCGATTTCCTATCACTCAACGGATGGGACGAGCCGCCGTTCTGGTAATATTTCTGCGACGAATAGTTCTTCTTGTAATGGGCAAACATGACGTTGAGGACAGGCAGACAAGCGCAGATCAATCCGACGCCTCCCTCGGCATTTCTACGAGACGTTAGAAAAATAAAAAGATCAAGAAGGGTAAGGGTTTCATGACTTACCCGGACAGGATGACACGAATGAACATTAGGCCCTCATCACTTTGACCTTCCAACACCATGATCAATCGGTAAAGACTGAATCCGGTGGCCAGTCCACCAGCGCCAAGCAGACCTATCACGCGAAGCTTTCGATTGCGCGACATTTGCAAAGACCATGTCAATGGCAATGGGAGAATAAGGATGATAAGGTCACTGACGACACTAATCACGGAGTCGGCGATGAGAGCGGCGGTCTGGTCCAGGCAGGTTCCCGGCACCTGTTCACCGAGCCAGTACCTGGGAATGGGGCCGCAGATACGAATCTTGACGATCAGGGCGGCGGTGTAGTAGCAGCATAAACAGCCGAGGAAGATATATATGAACCAGACTTTGCCGCGGTAGGGAGCGAAGATACGGGTGAGAATGGCTAGGAGGGCGATTTTGACGAAGAGTGCCATCGGACAGTAGAGAATGGTCGCAATGTAGCAGAACTTTTTGAATGCGATTTGCTCCTTAGCGTCAAGTTCGGCAAATGGGTATCCTCCACCATGTTGACCGACTGGTAGAGTACATATGTAAGTATGTGATTGTTATCATGTGGGAAGTATAGCACGTACTGACGATGGATATTGCACAATATCCCATAAATAGAAACTGCATAAAAAGTCAGTTCTGGCTAATAAAGCACCAGATTGTTTTGCTCAACATACCCAAGCAATTGTACAGGCAACTAGAGAATGGTTAGCACAAAATCCCCGGAAAAAATGTATATCTGCAAGGGACAAAACTCACGATCTTCAACCCCCAAGGATTGCTTGAATCGATAACGGGTATAAAACCGCAATGCTACGAAGATAGTCACGAGTGGAATACATAGAGCTTGTGTGACAGTATTGATAGTATGCAAGACATCTGTTGGGTTCTCGATAGTCATGATGGACTTGAAATTGAAGTTCCTCCCCTACAATGCAAAGTAGCGGGGACTTGACAAGATAAAGAACTTGACATCGTGAAAATGAGGATAGGCAGAAAAGATGGATCTTTAGCGGGGACTTGAAAGCTATCGAACCACTACTCTGTCGACTATGTAACAGTGGCGCGCGGGATCCATGACGGCGATGATTGCCCAAGGGGGAGCGTTAGACTCCACCAGCGGACCTTTTGTCATTTCTGAATGGTTCTGGGGAATTTCTATGATCCATGAACAATAACACTAGACGACACTAGACTTACTTTATACTCCACCCATATGCATAAGTGTCGTAGGTGCCAACCAGCCGGGCAAATAGTATCGATTCTAGTGCTTCGTATTAGTCTGATCTAAAAATTTATACCGGTTCGGCACCAACACCGTTGTTTTACGAAACAGATAAATGGGCCTTAGTTAAACCCTATAGTGATTAACCGAGGCACAATGAAAATGACAGTTTTGACAGCAACAATGCCTTTAATTAGTGATCGACATTGGGTGAAAAAGGAGTTGCCTGTGTTTTTGTTACTCTATTTTTCTTTTTTCCTCTTTTCCTCTTTTCTCTTGATAATTCTCTCCATATAATCCATTACATAGTAAAACGGCATAGAAAAGAAAAGAGAGAGAGAAAAAAAAAAGGAACATGACCGTCCACTACTTGAACGGCAAAGACTCCGGTCTCTTCAAATCCCTGACTATCTCAAATGGCAACATTACCCTCGAGCATCGTGTCGTCCATGCGCCTTTGACCCGCAACCGGGGAGAACCATTGAATCCTTCCAGCACCCCGGATCATCCCAATCGTATTTGGATACCCGGAGACGCAGTTGTGGAGTATTATTCCCAGCGTGCGACCAAAGGTGGCTTGATAATCTCTGAAGGGATTCCACCTTCACTCGAGGTAAGAATCAAAACCCAATTTGGTGGCACACGGTCCCATTTATGAGAACGAATACTGTACGGAGTTCGAGTAATTTCCTTGGAATTGCACGGCTAATGATAATTATTCGAACTTTAATTTTTCAATTCTTTTCTCAATTCTTTTTTTAATCTTCGTTTTCACAGAGCAATGGTATGCCCGGAGTACCCGGTCTTTTCAACTCCGAACAAGCCGCGGGTTGGAAACGAGTTGTGAACGCCGTTCATGCAAAGGGAGGGATTATCTTCTGTCAGTTGTGGCACGCCGGGCGTGCTACGATCCCTCAGATGACCGGATCGCCGGCAGTTTGCCCCTCGGCTTCTGTGTGGGATTCGCCCACGGAATGTTATTCTCATCCGCCCGTCGGCTCCACCCAGTCCGTGCCCTACGCCAATCACCCGCCCATCGAAATGACAGTGGGACACATCAAGCAGACTATCGACGATTATTGCATTGCCGCCAAGACTGCCATGGATATTGGGTTCGATGGCGTGGAGATCCATGGCGGAAATGGTTACCTGCCAGAGCAATTTTTGAGCTCAAACATCAACAAGCGTGACGATGCTTACGGCGGTACTCCGGAGAAGCGCTGCCAGTTTGTGTTTGACTTGATGGAGCAGGTGGCCAAGACCATCGGTGAGCAGAATCTGGCTATTAGACTGTCGCCGTTTGGTATGTTCAATCAAGCGCGTGGAGAACAGCGTATTGAGACTTGGACTCACTTGTGTGAGGGTCTGAAGAAGACTCTCCCATCGCTGTCGTATGTCAGCTTTATTGAGCCGGTATGTTTTTGCGTTTTTGTCTCTATCTGACGGTACACTGCTAACCTGTCCCAGCGCTATGAACAGATTTTTGGCGCTGACGAGAAGGATAAGTTCCTCGAAAGCTGGGGCCTGTTGGATGTGACTCTTGATCGTTTCCGCCAGATCTTTGGCTCCACCCCGTTCTTCTCCGCCGGTGGATGGGATGACCAAAACTCTTGGGGTGTAGTGGAATCTGGCAAGTACGACGCTCTGTTGTATGGCCGATACTTTACCAGCAACCCGGATTTAGTGCACAGACTAAAGGAAAAGATCCCCATGGCTCCTTATGACCGAACCCGGTTTTATGGACCGTTTGAGGACAACACCTTCCATTATACTGATTACCCTACTGTGGATAAGAATTAGGTGATTGTATATAGAGTGTATATAGCATTAGATATTAGATAGGACCTAGGTATTATATGCATATTGAATTTGGTTTAAGCATAAAAACAACCTCGGGAATGTACCTCGGGAATGTCAAATCTCACTCCTGGAAACGTTAAAAGTCCAGACCAAGGCCGACTGCAAGTGAACCATGGTTCAACGGTTTACCGGCATCAGGAATTTCCGAAAACAACCATTTGGACCCTTGGAGTATGCATGACAGCTCTATACTCCGTACAACATACATAATATGTGCGACTCGGCCTCCGGGCTGGATCTCGGGGAACATGAAACAGCTGCCGTGATTGAGATCGTCGGAAATCCCCACTCAACTCCGACGCGGCGGTTGCAGAAATCCGATGAAAAGCACAATATAGGAAAGTAGAAAAGGAGAAAGCAGTTTAAAGTACGGAGTACGGAGTAACAAATATCTATCTAAATTGGTGTTGGCAGAGTATCTGTCACTGTCATATTACTCAACTCAATATTAGAATCTATTACGTAATAAGCCCCGGGCCCACTGAATTTGGCTTGATGCCTCGGACGGGGACCACACCGGGAAATATTCTACTTCATCCTAGTGACTTCACGGAGAGAACTAGGTTACATTCACCAACGGAACGGTACGGAAAGGGTCGGCAAAGAAAGCAGAAGTGTGGAAAGGAAAGTTTATCATCTCGAGGTCTAATCGAACAGCTCCTTTCATTTACCTCCCTTTTGCTGCTAGCTGACGCCAAGGGGCTATGGTATGTTGCATGGAACAATTGGAATTTGTCGATCATAGGTTCAGGGGTTATCCTCATTATCCTCATTTGCTACCAATAAGCGAACTTGTGGGCCGGAGACATGTGAAAATGCCGAAGGAATAGGCGCGCTGTTGACCCCCCGAGGAGATGGATTGTGCTGAATATGTAGTAGACCAAAACGGGGTTAGTGCATTAAATTAAGGGCATGATAGGTCAAGGGCATGAGTTGCCTTTTTTGGTATTAGGTTGATAGAGAACCTAAAAGAGAGATCCTACGGAGTTGCGATGTGGAGAAACAACACGGTAGGATTCGTCTGATTGCGGATGGACAGAGAGGAGAAAGAGAGAAGGAGAGAGAGAGAGAGAGAGAGAGAGAGAGAGAGAGAAACTATCTACTACATGGGAGTGGATCTGTCCCATGTGGGGTCATGTGCCTCAGGCACCCAGGCACCCATACTCCGTATCTAGGGGTGAAATGTGGCTGTGATGATTTGCTTTCGGATTCGAAGCCACGCGTCTTGTTTTTATTTACATGGCACAGATGTGACGTTGAATGAGTTTCTCCATTGATTTAGGTCAATCGCAAATGACACGCACAGGCCACTCAATCCATTGGTGAAATTCAGTTCCTAGAGACTGCCGAATTCCCGCGATGACATGTCGATCCCAATCGATCATAAGCCACGAGGATCCCATGAACTTCAAAATAATACACCAGTAAGCAAGAATAACCAGTGCAAATGGCTCCTTATCCTCAAGAAGACAAATGAACTCCTCGGACAGTCTGTATATCCACCCGAAGAGAGGAGCCATCAAGTTAGTACCATCCTTCCCAGCACTGAGACACCGGTATGCTTCCTCAAACATTTCGAACAACTTTTCAAGTGCATCGATATGAATTTGAGATGTGGAACTCCCGCCAGCCTGCAATTCCATAAAACGTTGAAATGCTTTGATACGGGACTGATGTTCTCCGAGCTCATCTTGTAACAAGGGGCTGACGCCCTGAATAGCAGGGTCGGTTTGAATCTCTAAGACCCCGGTAAAGATTTTGTCACGATGAGAGAACAGAATCGACCTCACTCCTCTCATAAGAACCAGCCATTCAGCCTTTCCCGTCTCACTGAACACAAGGTATTCACCGGGTTTTGGACCGTGTGCGAAATAAACAAAGCATACCAGCACTGTCGACATGTAGATCGATTGGCAGTTCCCTGAGTTAAGGCTCGATAGAATAGCTGACACGGATCGAATGCCGAATGTGAAGTGGTCATCTGCCTGCAACACATACCGAGCTCTTTCCTCGGGGTGGAGGTAGCCCAGATGCAAAGCTGCCAGAGCCAACATAAGATGAAAGATGGACGGCGTGGAGAAACCCCATTGTGGAAGGTGAGTTCGCCAAACTTGATTGCGGTCGGTTGCTTCGTCCACTATGGTGCGATAGGTCTCTGTGACAAAGTGGTGGAAGAGTCGTAGGTCGGCGAATGAGATGGTATCTTGACTCTGTGATAAGGCGCTGGAGCCGGAATCCTTGGACTGGATTTCCGTGGAGACTGTCTGTGACGATGCCTCGCCTGTTTCGTCCCTGGGCTTGCATTTTTCAGACTGGTATTTAGAAGGCTTGAATCGAAATTGGGCCTTCGAAGGTTTGGATGGGGATGGTGCTGAAGAGGGTGAACCTGATGGTGTAGCTTCCATCGAGAGAAAGTCGCAATCGATAGCATGATGGATGCATTTGGAGCATGCTGGCTTCCTTTCGTCACACTGTAGACTATTAGTCGGTTATCATCTCAAACTTTCACTTTCAACCCGTTCTAGTCGCCATATAAAACAAACTGATGACTCGAGAGTATCCAGGGTCCTGGAATGAATGGTGCTCTCATTTATATCCATCTCAGGAATGACTTGTGAAAGACCACAACCAGACTCAAGAGACTTGGAAAGTACTCACTTTTATTCGCCGTCTTTTACAATTCTCACACCCAGAACGAGACTTACGATGGGACTTTCGGGATCGGGTTGTCTGTATGTTTTCCATGATTATGTATTACTTAGGCCTGGAGGGCATCGTATTCGGTTTAATTTTGCCGTTTCGGCCTTAGGCAAGGGGCCCAGGTGATGATGATGTAATGACTTTAAAATAGAGCACACGTGACCGCGGAGTATATCAACATGAAGGGAATACCAAGAAAGAAGATGTAGAAAGTCAAAAGAAGTTAAAGGACTGGGGTAAGTATGGAAGAGGAAATGGTTTCCAACCAGCCAAATTGGGCCAGGTGCTCGCTTGACCTGAACTCAAGGCTGCACCGTCCATTTTATATGTCTGCCTAATAAAATGTTCAGGCCAAAAGTAAATCAAGGGTATGTGCTTTTGAAGTTTGTGATCTACCCCTACAAGTCATGAAGTGCGCTTTTTTTCCAAGCTGCAGGTCTCACATCCTAGTGCAGGGTCAGATGGGGTACTTAAAACATGTATGTTGTAGGAACTATTCTCTTTGTTTGTGCAGCTAGATGGAAAAGAAAGCAATACAAAGATAGCATTGTTCTCGCTGCAGCAAATTTGATCAAAGACCACATCACAAAGACCACATGAAAGAAAAAAGCACTTTGGTCTGATTCATCCGATTTCACCCATAGTAAGCCCCTTCCTCGAGCGGGTTAGGATCTCCCCCTGGCCACCTTCTCTGGAGTGCATCATTCACAATTTCGACCTCGCCATGGTTGGCGAAGATACCATGCTGGTTGAAGAGATTGATTTGATCGTAAACCCAGGTTCGGATATTGAAACATTCTTCGTCAATCTCGTATTTGTGCCGGTCATTCGTAACAATTATGCTGTGAATATCCGCCACCGTGAATCCCGGGTTCACGCCCAGGACAAAGGTCGCTGCCACATCGCGCGGGAACAAGACAGATGTTTTTTGAAACAAGATTTTGGCTTTAGAACCTTGTAGAATGATGGTTCTGTGGCGGTCGGTTGGTTGGCATTCA
Organism: Penicillium thymicola; assembly: GCA_030142185.1. NCBI lineage: Eukaryota > Fungi > Ascomycota > Eurotiomycetes > Eurotiales > Aspergillaceae > Penicillium > Penicillium thymicola. Next base: position 22,294 of record LACB01000356.1, read on the forward strand.
AGCCTTATCGCTGTCATGTCTACTTCAGACGTGGACAGAAAAATGGCCCAGATGTTTGGATGGAAGTAGTCGGGGGGTGACAGACATACGGCTCGAATACACTCAAGTGGCTGGGTCCGGATTTCGAGCCACTCTCTCGGGGGTTGGAACTCGATTGGGTCCCATTCGGGGCTGAGAATTCTGTCTGGTTCTGTTAGATCTTATTGTTGATATGTAGCGTGAAGTTGACGTACTGGCCATATAATCCGTGATCAGCATGTTGGGTATTGGAGACGAGAGTAGAGAGGCGACGAGAAGTGAATTCTGAACACCCCGGCCATGGTATAAATGGCAATGGATCAACGCGCGTAGAGACATCCTGCAAAAGTCTTCAATATTTTGGTCTCCTGTTTGTTTAACGCTCTCTTTTGTCTAGTTGGTCTATCTTGAGGTTATAAGCTCTCTGGGGTTTTGAGTAAATACCCTTTTTCTGTCATCATTCCTGTTATACAGTGAATTTAATAGCGCCTCTTTTAAAGATCCGCCTGAACTCTTCCATCTCCCGGCATTAACAACATATAAATAGCCTCAGTTATGTGCTTTTGCCTTTCTTGGTGGTACTATATTTTGTTTTGTTTTTTTAAATAGTCCATGTTTTGCTTTTTCTATAGAGCATGTGGTGAATATCCCAGGACTTTCGCATAACTATATTACTTAATTTATAAAAAGGACAAGTTGATACACACTTTTCCCTATTACATATTTACTTGGCTTGAAATAAGGTTCTACCACTACGCTTCGCGCTTTGTTGGGACTACTTGGATATTGTGTTTTTATCCAATATTGCTAGTGAGTGCTATTACCACAATCTGCAGTTGATTCGGTGATCTCAGGAGCTTCCGACATCCTAATTCAGCTATGGAAGTGACCTGTAAAACTCCATCTCATGAACTCTCTAGGGCTTTTAATTGCTAGATTTATCATTCTCCAAGAGTTTTAACTTGGGGTCTACTGGTTGTGTATTCCCGAAATTTTATATTGAGATCTCACTGCCTGTAGAGAGACCTTGGAAGCTTTCTTCCCTGTCTTGTCGTGTCTCAAGGTGGGGTTGGGAACATCGAACATCTTGAAAGCGTAAAGTAGACTATGCAGGCCTATACATGTAAACAAAGAAAGATGTAAGTAACTACACGCTCTCTGTTATTACTTTCTTCGGGGAGCACGTGTCGCTCTGCAGAAGCTGAGACAAGACGAGACACGTTATCATATATGACCTGTCTCCCCAGTTTTTCTCAGCCCTGGAGCTCTTCTTCTTTTTTTTTTTTTCTTCTTCTGCAACCTTCTTTCACATCACCTGCAATGGATCTCATCCCGAGTGCTTTTGTGGCACGTCCGCTGAAGATTGTGGTTATCGGTGCTGGGTATGTACATACTGAACTCGAGTGATAACCACTTCTAACATATTGTCCTAGTATTTCAGGAATTCAATTCGCGCATGATGCGACCACATCATTGTCAAGTATCGATCTCGAAATCTATGACAGAAATCCTTCCCTTGGGGGTACATGGTATGAAAATCGGTATCCCGGGTATGTACTATATTCCTACGAGTTTTGTTATCAGATGAACGAGTTCGCTAATGTTGGGCTATAGATGCACATGCGATGTACCTTCCCACACCTACCAGTTTAATTGGGCACCCAATCCCTCATGGTCATCGCTTTATCCTCCAGCCCCCGAAATTCACAAATACCTGGAGGATGTAGCCGACGGGCACAATCTCCGCCGCTTTATGACCTTCAACACCGAATGCGTCTTGGCGCAATGGAACGAAGGCTCCTCAAAATGGAAAGTTGTTCTCTGCGACGTGGTTTCCGGCGAAGAAAAGATCGTCTTTGCTGATGTCTTTGTCTATGCCGTCGGACGGTTGAACAACTACAAATTCCCCAAGATCGAGGGCCAGAAAACCTTCCGAGGAATCCAAGTGCACACCGCAAACTGGCCAGCTGACATGGTCGTCAAGAACAAGCGGGTGATTGTGGTTGGGAATGGTGCAAGCGCCATTCAGTGCGTGGCAGCTTTGCAGCCAGGTGAGTCGCAATGTCACACCGAAGACACACCACGCTGACCGCGCCGGGCACTCAAGTTGCTTCGCAAATAACAAACATTGCGCGAGGCCCAACGTGGATTCTCCCACATGCATTGGCTGAAGATGGTATCATCCAGCGCGAATGTGAGTGTCTCGCCTTACCACAACAACAAACGGGTTAGCGATAGAAGCGCTTATCCATATCTAGACTCGACCGATCAGAAGAAGGCTCTCCAGACTTGCCCTATGCGCTATTATGACTTTTGCATCTCATTAGAGCAGAGACTTGCCGCAAGTTTCATGGGACTCTGGAGAGGCACCAAATCTCAAGCCAATTTCACATCATTGGCACATTCATTCATGAAGTCCAAAATCACAAGCCCCGATCTTTTGGATGCACTCCTACCGGAATTCGAAGCTGGCTGTCGTCGCTTCACGCCCGGTGGTCACTATCTGGATGCGTTGCAAAAGCCAAATGCTGTGTACGTGCATGACTCAATCAATAAGCTGACCGAGGACAGCCTCATCACTGAATCCGGAGGGGAGTACGAGTGTGACATACTGGTATACGCCACTGGATTCGAGCCATACCAGCCACGATTCCCAGTCACTGGCCGCGCTGGCCGATCGCTGAATGCAGACTGGGATCGCGAGGGACCTTGCGAGAGCTATATGGCTGCGATGGTCGCTGAGTTTCCTAACTTTTTTGGTAAGAATATGAAGTTTTTTGTTGGTTATCGATCGTGCTTATCCGTTATATCTTGGACAGTCTTCAACCCCCCTATCTGCCCTGTGAATGGATCCGCCATCCCGGGCATCGAGAGAGCAAGCGACTACATGGTTCGAATCTTATCACGACTCCAAACAGACAAACTCCGATCCGTATCTGTGACGCAGCGGGCTCAACGTGCATTTAACCAATGGGTTCAGTCGCGAATGCCTCACATGGTCTGGTCAGGACCATGCAAATCATGGTGTAAGTAAAGATCCCTACCCCTTGTTCCTAGCTTTGTGAATTGACTCATCCTTGGTGGTACAGACAAGAACGACAATGGGAAGGTGGTTGTTCCATGGCCTGGTACTGTCCTTCACTACTATGCGGCAACCGAAATTGTCCGCTGGGAAGACTTCGATCTAGTCTACGAGAACCCTGATGAGAAATATGCAAGTTTCGGCAATGGTGTGACAATTGATGGATTCATGCCCAATCATTTCCCCTGGGTCCATCCCCCCACTGATATCCAGAAGCCAGAAAGGAATGTGGAGGGAGCTTCTCGAGTCCGTGCCCCACCAAGCAACGTGTTGTATCGTGTGACAAGTCAAGTCCTACACTTGCTGGGCGCATGGTCGTATCCTGGTGAGACGCCATTCAAGAGTTGAACGCTACTACGCATAGCTACGGTTGTGAGAATCCAATATGTTTTCGAGTTAAGCGATGTATGAAGTGCAGATGCATCTATGTTGTAGACACTAGTACAATAACTAATATCACCCGAGATCGTGCACGTTTCTGAATGATTGTAATTGTGAAGTTGCACTGTATGTGATTGTATAAGATAAATGCTTGTATTAGCTTCATTGTGTAAATCTTGACATCCTGATATCCAATGTTCAGGACCGATCAACATTTACGGTGGATATACTGGTAATTCATCGGTTATATGCATCTATACGTACTGGATTTTCCCTGGCGTGTGGGCTTTCCTATTTGATCTGCCGCCGCTTTTAGGAGGATGCTCAGGCTCAGGCTCAGGCTCACTGAGTAGATGTCAGCACGGACACATATTTAATAGTTGGCCTCTGATTGGTCAATATATTTACCTCTAACGTGACTAGGGTAGGACTAGCACGTGACTTGACTTTCAGAGCCTTAATACCACACATGACCCCTATCACGTGATATATACCGATCCGACCCGCGGTGGCGATTATGTAGCTACCAGGGCGTACAGGTACGCCCTGTTCAGCTGACCCCTGTGGGCCGAGCGCTGACCGGTGACACTAAAATCACGTGGTTTGGTTTTATCTTACCTCCACCAGTCGCAGCTCCCGTAATCGGTATCTAATACATAACAGTACTCAATTTTATGTTCTAAACTCTAGTTAATATTATATAACCGGCCCCTGTAATTTTTTTTCAAAAAATACGGACCCTCGCAAGCGAGGGTCCGCCACCCATATGCAACATACCACCCATATGCAACTTTTTTCTTACTTTTTACTTCAACCACCATTTATTACCCTATAACATAGTAAATTAATTAATTAAAAATAGTAAGAAAATAAAATAGCCAATTTACTACTAGAATACAAGATTATAGATCCCCACGACGTTTTTTGGCCCTTCCATGCTTCCTAATTTCAATCAACACCTTCTTCCACTTCCGCTTCGTTTTTTCTTGATCGGCCTTTTCACTCAATTTATACTCTTTTCGCTTCATCTCTTTGACTTGGGATGAATTGACGATACCGGTGATTCGTAAATGACGACGAGATGCGTCGTATCTAGCGTGGCGAGCCCCCATAATAGCTTGTGTAGAATCGAATTCCCGTTGAAGCTGGACAGCTAAAGTTGCCTGGGCCTCAGCCCCTTTTATAAGCTTTACTAGCCCCTTTTTAAAGCGCTCAGTTGTAGGGCTATATTGATTAAGCCGTAGGCTAATCCTTCTCACTTTTTCAGCGGTTTTTAGAGTGCTAAACTCAGTGTTTTGTGAGGTAGTTGATGGTGTATTTGACCGGGCGATATTATTATGATATGGGTCGTACGACTCTAATTCATCGGTAATAAGCTTAGAATTAATAGGCTAAAGGCTAGTTAATTTAAACCCAAGCTTAATTGTATGTGGCCGGAAAGTTTTGCGTCTGATTTCGCCGATTGAGTATAGGAATTCATCCTTCGAAAATTTGCGGCATCTAGTTATTGTAGCCGCTTCAACCGCCTCACTATACTAGTGTTTATAAACGCTAAACACGCCGACATCAAGAGGCTATAGAATATGACTAGTATACAAGAGTAAGAAGAATAAAATGATATTATTCTTCTTATAAAATTCAACAAATTGACGCGTTAAATGGGATCTAAAACGGTCGTATAAAACTAGCCTTTTTCCACTAAGTGTACGGTTGATCGTCCACTTATGAAATAGCTGAATCCACTGATAGGCTAAAGTATTATTGATATAGCCAGTATCAGTCACAGCTAGATACTCATCCTCTTTAATAATATCGAACTAGCGTAGTAAAGCTTACTTTACGCTTAAAATAATAAGCGGTAGGCAGGCGAAACTATCAGCCGAAACAGCCTCTAAAATAGTAATAGATTCACGATTTGTAATAGATCTATTAAATAGCTTCTTTTTAGGATGCCGAGTAATGATAAATTGATCGCGACCGACGCCAATTTAGAAGCCTATTTCGTCGAAATTGTAGATATCTTATTAGCATATACCATGCTTAGTCACAATGCGCTGGTAATCATTAAACCACCTCTGAACCATAGTTTTATCAAGTGCAGTAGCTCTTTTAACGTCGAGAGCTCGCCGGCGTCGTACGTAGTACTCGGGATTACGTTTAAGAAAACGCTGTAGCCAGTGCTCGCCAATTTGTGGAGGTGGTTCGGTATCATCATGGTGGTCTTCTTCAAGAATTGAATTAGCTGCAATAGCTATTTGGCGGCGATTAATTGATGCTCCGACCGTGTCAAAGTAATCAATATATTCACATAAAGCCTGCTCTTGTATAGAACTAAGCTTCCTGCCATTGGGTTGTCGTTGAAAAAGCGATTTTCCACCTTTCCATCGCCGGCGTAGTCGGTGTACAGGAACCGCGAATTTTCGCGCAGTCTTCGCGATATTAGGTTTAGATTGCTCAGAGAGAGAGTCCATTGCTAGCTGAAGCTGGTTCTCTATATCTTTATTGGTTTTAGGCATTTTTGGTGGTGTGGTTGGTAGTTGAAGTAAAAAGGTGGAATTCAAAAAAAAAGTTGCATATGGGTGGTATGTTGCATATGGGTGGCGGACCCTCGCTTGCGAGGGTCCGTATTTTTTGAAAAAAAATTACAGGGGCCTGTATTTTAAAGGTAAATAAACTAGAAACACTACCTAGGTAGTTAGTTACTGTTTAAGCATTAACTAACTAATAAAGGTTGAGAATGTATTATTAAGGCATTATTGATCTGCCATTTTTACAAGTAGATATATATCTAATAGTAACACTACTCCGAGCAGTAGAGGGAGCCTCGAAAATATATTTTGACATGTTCCCAAAACCTTTTACGAGTCTCGCCGACCTGAAACTCGCGAAAAACCCAAAGCCCAAGGCCTACCGTGGATGGGCGGGCATTGTCGCAGTCTAACGGCCCCGATCAACTATATTAATAATCTTGACTTCCTCGAAGTATACCACTAAAATAACTTCGGGGTAGCCAGTTTAGTCCCTTTTTTTACCAGAGAGTGTGATTTTAAAGCTTAGTATTCGGCTTCGAACCCTAACCCCCCTAGCTAGCCGGGGTAGTAATGTTTGACGTTCAACTACAAAAGCAAGCTTCGTCAATTAAAGTATTACTTCGTATAAGATTAAGGAGCCCCCTTAGTCCTCTGATCTGTTTGTTGTATTAGACTTCGGCTCGAACCCTATTTTATAACCCATTCTTGACATGCCAAGGACTCACCGGAACCCGTCGGAACCCAAAATGCATACAGCCCGTAGTATAAATATACCTGATTAGGCAGGCCTTGTTACGAGCCAAGTCTTTGAATGAAAGAGTGCATTTAACGAGAAAAGCAAAGATGGGGAGAAGA
>LACB01000357.1:0-29156 GCA_030142185.1 Penicillium thymicola
ACCCAAATCCAGCCACTAATTGAAAACAGAGAGTTTGCCCCAACTGGACTTAAACCTTCGTCTGGTCCAGAACAGCTAGCCTTCGCCAATTCCTAGAAATCTGTTCAGCTAGGTGCTTAACACCAATGAACCCAAGCCTACCCTCACCAGATTGGCTAATCTCCCCCCGCCTGGTCCAAAAGGTTGGCCAACCCTCGCTAATCCCGCACACCTTATTCAACAAATCTCTCAATATTAATGGTCCTTTCGAGGCCACTCCTACCTAGGGCCTCTTCTCTGGCACATAAGCAAATACCTAGCGTACAGTGGAGTTTAACCCTCGTCTTCATAACCCCAAGGACATGGACGGTGCATCAAACACCGTGAACGTGAACTGGCCATCCCATACACTAGCTCTATCGGTTCAGTTGACGAGAATGGCCTCGCAGTGGTTACCCAGACCTGGTACGACTACAGTTCTATAACGGACTCGGACTCGCAATCCTCGGAATCTCTTCGTTCGTTTTGTTTCGATCCCCGATCTTCCCCCGTCCCTCGAATCCGCACCCGAGTCCAGTACCTAACATTCGTTAGGGACCATACCTTATCGCGACCATCCCCGTGATTTTCGAAGCCCCCGAGTTCTGGAAAGAAAAAAAGAAGTAAAGAAAAGAGGTAACTAAGGGAATGTACCTAGGTATCTTAGTCTTTCTGCCGGACGAATGGTGAGTCGGTGACATCACCGCTTCCATAGGGCGTTGACCCCGCCTGGTCCTTTCTCTCGTAGTTAGAACAACAACCAACCCTTGAGACGTTAATTCAAGTCCATCTGATTTTAACGATTTTTCGTCACATATTCCGACCGAGGAGTGCTACAGTAGCCGCAGAGGGTCCCCTGGAAGCCTGAAGAGATCTACAGGAGGAATCTCGTCCCGAGGGGTTGGGACAGATATCGGTCTGTCAAGTTCTATCGTTATCGGGTTATTGTTATCGAGGCGCGTTTGACCCGATAGGCCCTTACACGCAGTTTACCCAGGTACCCGTGCGGATTCTTTCCACGCGACAGTCGAGATGACCGCGCGGGTCCCAGACCAGGTTTGTTGAGAAGAAGCCCGCTTTATTCTGGGATTTCGCCGAGGTTGCCCTCAATGTTATCACCGTCCGGACTCCTGGCCATATGAGCCATATTGTCCTTTCTTGGTTCATTCGACCCATGATGTCTATGAACGAATTACCTCGACTTGACGCCTGTGAGTGACATGAATGGCGCTCAAGGCCTCGTGTTCAATTTCCACTCTGTTTCTGAACTTAGCTTCTTCAAATAATGAATTCATCCTCTATCACACTACGCACTTCGACCTCTCAATTTCTGGACATCTCTATAGGGCCTCGGTAGCTCTACCAACTTCTAATTTATGAGCTATTCCCCAAACATCACCAGCGCCTCTTCTTTGATACGCCAGATAGCTCAAAGCTGTCGCGCCCATGTAGAGATTTCGCACTCGTAATTCTCCTATAGTATCTTGCTCCGACGTCCACTTCTATCTGATTTCTTTTCTTGCATTGCCTTTGTTACAGCGCTGATTCGCTTAATGGCATGGGCATTGTTCTCTAACCTAAAAGTGGGATAAGCTGCAGCTCTTTGTTCTACTCCGATGGGATATTTAATTCTTAAGAGCAGACCTTGATTCTTATTTTGATGTGTTTAGGACTCTTAATTATGTAGTCTTCATAAGGCAGCACTGCATCTTTGCTGAATATACCTCGGGGCTACGTGAAATGTTGACAAGAAGCAGGTACGCTTTTATGTTTGCTTCTAGACTCTACCTGCTTTGACTGTGATTGTCCTTTTCTTTCTTTCCATCTCCCATTTACCTTTGTTTTCAACTGCCCCCTCTTAATTTTTAATCTTTCTTTTCTTCCTCACTTCAACTCTCTTGACTGACTACACTTCATCTCTCAAAAAGCACCTTCAGCCATGCCCGGAACCGTTGCTCCAGTTCGTATCAACACGAAGAAAAAGAAGCTCAAGGAACATGAGTTGTTGGAATTGGCTCGCATGCCCCGAGAGTCACAGATACCCCAGAAAGGGAAAGCCCACCATGGGTCTCAGGTAAGTACACTGGTCCTGACCTCGGGTGAATCACTTTGGAAGAACCTCACTCACCCTTTCTCGCTGTACAAAGACCATGCTTGCAGATACTGATAATTATGGCCAGAGAAAGGAGACGTGCGTGCACAGCTCCACTGCACATGGCCCAAGCACCAATGGCAGTCGCCACCACGTAGGTGGCTCTCCCGAGAAGACTACAGAGATAGCCCCTGCAGACCGCCGCTTCCGTGCCGAGGACGAATACCCAACCCGCTTCACTTTGAAGGAAATTGAAATCGACATCGGCTCGTGGATGTGTCTTGCATGTCCCACTTCGACCCGCAAATGCCTGGACTGCAAACAATACGAAGGCCACGAGGACTACCTGATCATCGCTATCCATGGGGAATGTCTTACCGAAAAGACTGGAAAACGTTCGGCAATCGGAGTATTCTACGGCCGCGGCAACGCTGGCAACATCTCCTGGCCCATTCCAGGTAAGGACGACCACAGCCACACGACCCAGATCGCCGAGTTGACCGCCTGCCTGCGGGCATTGCGCAATGTAACCTCCATCATTGAAAAACGCCACAACATGATGCGCAACGGCAAGGTTCTCATGCCGCTGAGTACCTTTATCATCAAAACAGACTCCGAGTACCTGGTCCGCAGCTTGACGGAGTGGCTGCCCAAGTGGAAGAAGAATGGATGGAAGACTTGCAAGGGAGCCCCGGTGGCCAATGCTGATATGTTCAAGCTGGCAGAAGCTGGCCTCACCATGGTAGAGATGGTCGTTCGGGTTAAGTTCTGGCTTGTGCCCAAGGAGAACAACATGGAGGCTACTTGCCTGGCCAAGATGGCTTTCATGGAGTAATGAGCTAGGGGAACCACCTATGTGCCCCTCATCAGGGTTATCAATCAGTTTATCACATAATTTCCAAATGAATCCAAAGATATCAAATTCGGGAACATCGACATTATCCTCGGCTTAGCTTCCAGTTCCAAAGTGCCGAACCGAAATGGCTGACATAAGCATCCGGTGGGGTCCCGATGTAGATCTCATAGTTGCATGGCTGTTATTAGGATTATTTAGTATTGTAGAATATGTAGAGGAATTTTTGTAGAAATAGGTAGCAGACTTAACAGACTACCTAGACTAGAAAACTAGAAAAGTTGGAACATCTAACATCTTCTCCCCACATTTCGCGGGAAACCGCTTAGCCGATCTTCAGTGCCGTGGCCACTCAGGAACGGAAGTCGACCAAACTACTTCCGACCCCGGAATTTTGTCCGGCATTTGCTTATAAGTAATTCTGGTGTCCCGGGGAGTGTTGGAATGAATTGTTGTGGGTTTCTCTCTTTTCTCTTTGTTGCATACTTTAGCCATTGTACAGATGTAAGTAACTATCCCAGAGCATGATATTCAAGTCGAAACTAACAGCGCCGCGAAAGACCGGAAATACCCTTGACCCTTTCTACTAATCCCAAACAATTCAAACAATTCAACCAACCTACAAAATCATGGCCTCTCCAATTCCCCGCGGACTCCGCCAAGTACTCCAGAAGTCCCCCAATGACATCGTCATCCTCTCCTCGCTGCGCACACCCGTCACCCGCGCTAAGAAGGGTGGTTTCAAGGACGCCTACCCAGAAGAGCTACTCGCCAGCGTGTTGCAAGCAACACTGAAGGCAAACCCAAACTTGGACCCCGCCCAGATCGACGATGTGCTCATCGGCTCCGTCCTACAAGAACTAGGTGGCGCCAAAGCCGGCCGCATGGGCCAGATCCACGCCGGCTTCCCTCACTCCGTGCCCTTCAACACGATCAACCGCCAATGCTCATCCGGCCTGGCAGCGATTACAACAATCGCCAACAGCATCCGTGCCGGTGCCATTAACGTCGGCGTCGGCGGCGGCATGGAATCCATGACCCGCAACTACGGCTCACGCGCCATCCCCACAGTTCTCTGGCCCGAGCTGAAGGAGTCCTATTCCCAGGACGCCCGCGACTGCATCATGCCCATGGGAATTACCTCAGAGAACGTCGCGTCCCGCTACGGTGTCTCCCGCGCAGACCAGGACGCTTTCGCCGTCGAGTCCCACGCAAAGGCCTCCGCCGCACAGAAGGCTGGCCGCTTCGACTCCGAAATTGTCTCTGTCACTACCAACACCCTCGACCCTGAGAACCCAGATGCCCCCGCTAAGGAAGTGACAGTCTCCCAGGATGACGGTATCCGCCACGGACTGTCCCTCGAGAAGGTGGGCGCACTCAAGCCCGCTTTCTCGCCTACCGGTGCCAGCACTGCCGGTAACAGTTCGCAGGTTAGTGATGGCGCTGCCGCTGCTTTGTTGATGCGTCGCTCCACCGCCGAGGAGCTGGGTCTGTCCGGTTCTATTAAGGCGCGCTGGGTCGCTTCTGCTGTCGCGGGCTGTGCCCCCGGTGAGATGGGCGTCGGCCCCGCTGTTGCCATTCCTAAGCTTCTGCAGGCTGTTGGTGTTGAGGTTCCTGAGGTTGGTGTTTGGGAGATCAACGAGGCTTTCGCTTCGCAGGCGCTCTACAGCGTTCGCAAGCTGGGTATCGACCAGGCGAAGGTTAACCCTAACGGTGGTGCTATTGCTATCGGTCACCCCCTCGGTGCTACTGGTGCTCGTCAACTCGCTACCCTGCTGCCTGAGTTGGAGCGCAGTGGCCAGGAGATTGGTGTGATTAGTATGTGCATTGGTACGGGTATGGGTATGGCGGGCATGTTTGTCCGTGAGTAAATCTTTTAACTTGCTTTGCACGAAATGTTCTTTTTGTCGATTTTGCTTAGTATGATACCAGCGGTGCATGTGTATATACAGTTTGCATACTATAAATGATTGTATAGTTTGTAGCCGAAGACTCGAGAGTAGCATCTAAGAGATATTCTTGCAGCATATCAATGCTGAGTGCAGTGGACTCTCTAACAATGAAAAACAAGATGTGATTGTACTATATTCCTTTTTTTGGTCTACAGTTACTGGCAGTTTTGGCGGGTTGTACAGATATGAAATAGCATCGAAGAATGTTTCTCATTGAACATCGAGTGTGGACTTTTTTGAAAAATTGGAAAACAGAAACAGATATAAAAAACCACAATATGCAATTCTATTTGCGTAAAGTTATTTTATTTATAATATCAAAGTCCTTGAGGAAGGGCAGAACACCAAAATGCCAAGCATCAAGATCACCGACACGTGACCCGCGCCTTTCTTGAATTTGTTTCTCCGTCCGGGCCAACTCCGCCAGCTCGACGCTCTCAAGCAGCATTCGCGCCCACCTTAATAATGCGACCCTCAATGCGCCTCCCTCTGCGGGAGGCAAATTTTATCTGTTCCAGCTGCAGAATTCAAGCCACCCCCCGTATCTCGCCTCTCGGCCAAACACGCCGCTATGCCTCCGACTCCTCCCCCGGAATCCTCGAGCGCGCTCGGCGCAAGATTTGGGGCACCGAAAAACCCCCAGGCCCAGCAGACCCCTACACTGGAAGTCAGATCATGCCTGGAACTGGTATGAGTCCCGGAGAGCCCGCATCAGAGGAGGCATTCAGTCTCGAAGAGGGTCAAGCACGATCCGAAGAAATTGAGGAGAACCTGACCTGGGAGGGAATGCCCAGGATTGGCTATCTCAAGGAGAAAGAATGGCGTCTGAGGGGTCCGAAAGGGCATGCCGATAGAGTCAAACCGTATGTTCGATCCAAGTTACCAATTCGATGCCTCTGCACCCTGGTTTGATTTCTAGATTGGTTTGCTGACGATGTCCTTCTTGATTGATAATAGATGGTACAACAACCCACGTCCTTTACCGTACATGAAGGCTGCACACCAAGCTGCCGTGGAAATTGGTTTGATGCAAATGTTGGGAGGAAAAGTCACTGTTGTTAGCAAGCCTAGCAGCCGAGCGATCGAAGCCCAGCTCAAGTCGGTTAAGATCGAAGGCGAGTCTGGTAACTGGGGTGACCGTCTTCGGTTCCCCGACATTAAAACAATGGAATCTCTTCTGCGCAATGCAGCGGGTGCTGTGGACGGCAAGGCCGGCGAGACCGCTCTCCAGGAGAAATTGAAGGCAGCTAGCGAGCAAGGAGATCGCCTGTATGGCGCAGAGTCCAAGGGTCAGATGCAGAACAGCCTCAGTTCTTTGTCGCTGGCTGATGGAAACGTCAAGTTTGTCGTTCGTATTCCCCCTTTGACCTTTTCATGCCGATATCACTGACAATCATATCTCAGTTCTTCGCCCGCCTCTCCAAATTGATGTCTCAGCACATTTCTGACCACATCGTCACCTCTTCCACCACTACCGGAGATGTCTTCCGCGCACAGGAGGCACTTCGCAAAAAGACTACCCGATTGACTCCTGTGCTTCTCCATAAGATTATGGACAAGAACGGTGCCTCTAAATTGTCTAATGTCAAAATTCTTGACGTCCGCCAGACTCGCCATGACAACGATGAAGATCTTGGCCGCAAGAAGGTTGTTGTTTCTGCGCTCTACAAGAATGGTTTGATCACCAAGAGCCTAGGTCAGAAACAACAGCCGCCCTGGAAGCAGGGTAAGAAGACCGAGCTGAATGCCTAGGCCTCTCTTTTTTGTAGAATGTTGGAGGCATCGTTTTCCTCTATCTGAGAGCAATCTTTTGTATATTAGAATTGTTGATTGAATTGCATTTTATGTCCTTGTTTCATTTCGTCATGTCAAGTCAGTTCAGATAATTGTACATGTTAATTTTGGAATGTACGGTATTGCTAGCAGTCTAATCCTCTAGCATACAATACTATGATCACCATCAATCATTGAAGAACATCAAAAGCCCTATGAACTCCGGAAATAAAACTCCCCCATGACCTTGTGTCACATTGAAAAGCAAAGGCACTCCTCCATTCAGGCCTAGTGTCTACATCTGCGCAGCAGAAAGATGGATCACCCTCACGTCATGATATAGAAAAACCTCTGGTCATGAAATCACGATTCTTAGACCCGCCGTCCTTCTTGGTGAAAAGACTGTCGATATTCTCATTCCCACCCATCATCTTCCGGCGCTTCTTCTTCTCATTCTCTTCCGCCAACACACGGGCAGTGAGTGAAGAAGTAGCAGCGTTCTTGATTCCATTGTCAGAAGCAGTACTAGGCACCGGTGTGGAAGTGTTGCTTCGGCTTTTAGGATCTGAGGATGGCTTAGGCACTTTGGGTACTACCAAGCCAGCAGGCTCTATGGGGCCGGGAGCATCAGTCGCACCCTCGGCGGTGGTGTTCTTCTTGCGCTTCTTTGAGCCGGGAGCTTTTTTGAGGGAGTGTGTGAGGCCTTGCTCGGCAAGTTTCTGGCCGCGTGCTATCAAACGTTCCTTGTCTTCCTTTTTAGTGGTAAGGATGTTAATGATGTTATCTTCGGTGTAGGATTCGTTGCACTAGCACACACACAGGTCAGCCACTATCACCGCTATATATCAAAGGCTGATTCTTACCTGCAAGCACTTCTCGCCTTTAAGCTGTCGGATGGCCTCCTCCGTAAACACATGTCCACACGGCACCAAGTACACAGACTTCACATTCGCACCCAACGGCTTTGCGGTGACCGGACAGATCCAGCCCTCACGGCGCTCACTGGGCGCAAAAGCACGGCCTGAAGGGTGCTCAGTGAGCTCTGTGTCGATTTCGAATTTCACCTCGACCACATCCCGGAGCGACTTCACTCGTCCGCACAGAATCTCTTCGCAGTCGGCCTTGGAGCTAATGCCCTCGATATCGTCACCGGGAAGCAGGAACTGGAGTATAGCATCCTTGTTGTAAAGATTCCCCACTGAGTCTGATACAATTGGCCGTGATAGGGACTTGTGTGAGAGGGGACAGGTAGTCCATGAGTGTTCTTGCTGCTCGCGCTGGGTTTCTTTTACTTGCGCCGTGCTTGGGGCACGGGCTGCTTCGCGGACGAGCTCACGGCGAGTCGGAATACTAGAAATCCTAGTGTTAGAAATGTCCAGATTGTAGCGCATCTATAACAGGGTCACTCACCTGCCACCGTCATTACCCATGTTTGCGATGCGGTTGATGTAAGATGCTCCCACTTCGCCACGATAAAGTTGGAAAGATAGCGTGCTGACTCAGCGGCGATTAGATCCAGCCCGGGCCCGCTATCAACAGCTGGCCAGAAGCTCTCTCCGCACCTCCACAAACAAAGCTCAATGCCTCAAGCATGAGACTCCCTCAGTCGTTATTGTTGCTAGCTGCCGCTGGGTCGGCGGCCCAGGCTAGTAGTGACAAGTCTGCCCGTCCCCGTGGCTTGGGCCCAGAATGTGAGTATTTGAACCCTGGATCTTAGATCTCCACTAGTGTTTATGCAGCCGGTTCATGTAGCAGTGAGCTATGATAGGCAATTGAACCTTTTCTTCTTAGAGATTATACTAATGTAGTATCCTTAGTTGCCAAATTCTACCAGGACTCGACTACATTCACCTGTATCTCGAATCCTTCGGTCAAAATCCCCTTCCCGGCCGTCAACGATGACTACTGTGACTGCCCTGACGGAAGCGACGAGCCCGGCACGTCTGCCTGCGCACACATCTCGCGTAATTCGCCTTTAACAGTGGCCGACCGGCCTGGGAATAGCGATTTGGACACTGCACTCGCCCTCCCGGGATTCTACTGCAAAAACAAGGGCCACCAGCCATCATACGTTCCATTCCAGCGTATCAACGATGGTATCTGTGATTACGAGGAGTGCTGTGATGGTAGCGACGAGTGGGCTCGTGTTGGAGGCACGAAGTGTGAAGACCGATGCAAGGAGATTGGCAAGCAGTGGCGGAAGCAGGAGGAGCAGAACCAAAAGTCGATGACTGCTGCCCTGAGGAAGAAGAAGGATCTTCTTGTCGATGCTGGTCGCCAACAGCAGGAGATTAAGGATCATATCGTTGTGCTAGAGGCCGGGGTTCAGGGCGCTGAGCTCAAGGAACAGAACCTCGAGGCTGATTTGAAGCTCGCCCAAGAGCAGGACAGTAAGGTGGTCCGCACTGGAAAGGGCAAGGGCAAAGTCAGTGCCCTTTCCAACTTGGCCAAGGCCCGTGTTGATGAGCTACGCAATGCGTTGGTTGATGTGCGTCGCCAGCGGGATGAAGCCCGCGAGCGGGTGAAGGAGCTTGAGGATATTCTGGCTAAGGTCAAGGTGGAATACAACCCCAATTTCAATGACGAGGGTGTCAAACGTGCGGTCCGTAGCTATGAGGACTACGCTGCTCGTGACCAAGGCACGGAGGGTGCGAACGGTGCCCTGGACCGCGACTTGGACGAGATTGCCAAGGCCGACAGCGAGGATAGCGGTATTAACTGGGAGCACTGGGAAAACGAGGAAGATGGATGCAATGACTCGGATCTAGGTACGTCACTCCTTAGTTTCTTGTGACACGTAGTATAGATTACTAACGGGCAAATATAGTGTACAAGCTCGCTGCCTATCTCCCACCATCACTTGTCAGCTTCATCGAAGACAGAGTCATTTCTGCTAGGGGCTTCCTTGAAGAAAAAGGCATTCTGCCCAAGGCCGGTGAGGAGTCTTCCTCGGAATCCAAAGCTGTGACCCAGGCACGCGACGCCCTCAAGGCCGCGCAAGACTCTGTTACAAGCCTCAAAAACAAGCTACGCGACCAGCGTGCCGACCTTGAGCAGGACTACGGCCCTAACTCTATCTTCCGCGCACTCAGGGGAGTATGTATCACCCAGGATGCGGGTGAGTACACGTACGAGCATTGCTTCCTTGAATCGACCAAGCAGAACCAGAGGAAGGGAGGAAGTTCCGTGTCCATGGGCAAATTCTCGAATGTTGGAACCACGAGCGTGGAAGAAGTCAACGCCGCTGGTGAGGTCGTCAATGTCGAGAAGATGACTATTGAGTACAACCGCGGCCAGTCTTGCTGGAATGGACCTAACCGGTCAACCAAGGTCATTTTGGAGTGTGGTGAGGAAAACAAGATCTTTAAAACAGCGGAAGACGATAAGTGCGTGTACTCCATGCTTGTTACGTCGCCGGCTGCATGTGCAGGTGGTGAAGAGGCAGGCAATGGCGCGCCTCGCTCGAAAGACGAGCTGTGACGGTTATATTAGATCTAGAGATCTGCTAATACATATGTATTGAATGTCTATTTCATTTGCATCCCATTAGTTAGAATGAATTGCAATTTGAGCGCTTTGTACACTTTTATTCTTGTTCCTCAGTATTGTGTTCCGGTGGATACAACCAATTTAGGTGGTAGATACGCGGACGGTTCATTACATGAACAAGATCAAGTCACTTACCGGAGAATAGAGATACTACTAGAGATCACAAAAAATAATATAGCCAGATTTATAGTTGGTAGAAAAACTGAATCACAAGAACATACATGAGGTCGAATCTGAACCTATATAAACTTAACAAACTTAACACCCCATCCACAAGGCCCTTCAGGCCCTATCCTCAGATCCTAGCATACAATCATCTCGATTATGGAACAATCACAATGGAATTATCTCATAGTCTTGACAATGAGGACACCCACACACCGGCTAGTT
Organism: Penicillium thymicola; assembly: GCA_030142185.1. NCBI lineage: Eukaryota > Fungi > Ascomycota > Eurotiomycetes > Eurotiales > Aspergillaceae > Penicillium > Penicillium thymicola. The sequence goes on from LACB01000357.1 coordinate 10,628, forward strand.
CGACAGCAGTGGGAGCCCGGGTCTGGTATGGGTTGTATTGGAGGAAGATGGCGGTGGTGCAGGCCAGTGAGGCGGCTTAGTGCTAGAAGGGTAGTTAGTATATCTTTCGCCCCGGGGCCGCATCCCACTCTCTTAAGTAATGGTGGCTATAAGACACGGAGAGAGAAAGCAATGACATACAGTGCAGGTAGAGCAAGAGCAGGAGTTGCACTCGCCGGAGCAGCAGTTGCAGGTGCAGGGAGACATGATGAATATAGATTTGGTAGGTAAGGAACCTTGAAAAAGAAGCTTAAGAGTAGTGTTTGGTTTGGATATGGATGGCTTGGATAGAGAAAGGAAAGTCCAACAGGGGAAGGATATGAGAGCTACTTTATACCTCTAGAATTCACGAGACTGCTAACTTCCTCTCGATCAATAATAACAGGGCGGATAATTCCATTTTCCCAGCTATCATGTAACTCCATCCAATCCAAGACGTAGTAACGTCGCCGCGGCGCCCCGTTCACACTCCATCGTATCGCGTGGTCGAGTCAAATGAACCCAGTCCTGCATCCCACTCAGGATCCTCCCAACCCCAATCAGCCTGCCACCTATCATGTCTTTTGATCTATTCTCACGCGCTATCCGCTGTAAAAAGTACTATATCCAGGTTGCTCTACCGCTCGCCAATAAAACGGAGCCTATCGGGGTCTGCCTATGATGTACACTGCTAGAGCCTAAAGCCCCTTTCGGGTAAAAATATGGCGCAGATACCGACGAAAAGGTTGATATCCGATATATTTTCTTACGAAGTCTAAATGTTATCTTTCTCGGTATTTTCTCGGTAGTATATGGTGAGTGCAACATCATCAGGTTAATCAGGTTAATCAGGTTATGTACGGAGTAGCTCCGGCCGGGATTCATGCGAATAATATGGCTGGTCTATTGGTCTCGGCTGAAGACTAAGAGTCGCGCAGGGGTTCATCTTGTGGAGCTATCGCATGCGTTGTTTACGCTTTGCCAGATACGATCATCTTTGCCTGTACGGAGTACAACATACGGAGGTACTATATGCGTAGATTGTTTGTCTTTAGATCTTGACTGGACTTGAATACGTATTTCATTGATCATATGATACATTCTATGTAGATGGCTATCATGTGGATGCATATAACTCAATGATTGAATATACTAAATGGTTATAGGGTAACACACGGCAACATTCCCTAATAGTATGTTTAAATAAAATTATGACTTTCATTATCATGCCACGATGACGGCCATGTTTTGGGTACGACGCAGATCTGCATGCCATGTTTGATCCACTGGTTTCGGGACGGGCCTCTTATTATCTCACGAGTACAGTCATACGTACAACTGGCGTACGAGATGTGGACCGTAAGTACTATAACGAACTAGGGTAAACGTTGTATTCAAAGAAAAGATGGAGAGTGCCCAGCAGGTAAGGGCCAGGTATGTAATTTCTGGCGCCTGCAGCGGTTTCGGGTTGGACTATCGTCGTGGCAGCCTATGAGGCAAAGTTTTCATGAATTGGGGACCTTGGAGGAGGGGTGCTATCCAACCCCATTGGTAGCCCTGGATTACCTGAGAAGAATGTTCATATCCACCAGGTGGAGCTATACCAGGGCGTTTCGGCTTTCGCGTTTTTCTTGATTGCTTTCGGGGTATGGAGTATTTGTGTACTGAAGGTGTATGACGGGCGAGACGCTCATGGAGTTTCACCTGCATGCTTGGGGTTGTATTAGCTCCCGAGGACAGCTTGAGCATTAGATCATGACCTACATATTGCATTTGATAATCTCTATTTAAGAAAAGAAACTGTGTATACTATGTATCCAGAGGCGAGATCTAATAACACAGACTTTGAGAGGCATCTCAGTTTGTACAATGTACGTGGCATAGAGATACGCCTATATCGTACGTTTGGGCCTCGTAGTACGGAGTTTACGGGCACAGACTCCTTGGGATATCACTGGGAACCAGAGACAAAACAGCGAGGCACCGAGAAAGTGGAGAGGCTGCAGCTTGGAAGCTACCAGGGCATATCACAGACCCTCTCTGATGTGCATCATGCATGATTATGATTGGCTCCGATCTGGTACTACTGTTCTCGGACTCGTGCAGCATCGTGTCCCACTTTTTATGTCTTCTTACATTCGACTCTCCGCCGTACTAGTTAGGTGTTGGGATCTCCAAACGTTTGATGTTGGAGATGTTGAAAATGCCGCATCGGCAAACCATAGTGGAAAAGCGGGAAGAATCTTTCCGTATCTGGTCAATGTGGCGATGGGACGATTACTTAATGGACTGAGTTGTGGGTTGGGAAGGGTGCCTGATATTGTATCAAACAGGATTCTCGGTGACTCGGCCTCTTGGAGTATGTCTACTCCCCCCAGGCTGTGTGTTGGCATTAGTATGGGTGGTTTAATCTAAACATGTGCCGAGGTACCTCGTAGATGCTATGTTGTATGTACGTTGTAGATATTATGTTGTATGTTAGGTGACTACCACTAGGCTATTCGTATATCTAAGTTGTATGTCAAGTAGGCCGTTGTGCCCCCAAGGTTGACCCATACCGATCTTCAGACCCAAATATTAGATCTGATTCCCACAAGGTACTTGTTCTACAAGGAATAAAAGTGGTCGAGCAACCGCATATATCATTCATTCACTATGACCCCCTGTTTTATGACATGACGTGCATCCTCAAGGAACACAATCGGGAGCTTTCCGAATCATATCCCCCGTCTCACTGCGTGCTCGTATCCACTGAAAGGTTCAAACCGAATTCATCGTGCCCTTATGGGTGATTTATTTCTTCTATATAAATTGAGGGGTCGGGTCAGTCAGGCGTCATCAAAGGAAGGGATATCACATACAGGGCACTGGCAAGAGCCGGCAGGGCACTGGCAAGAGGAGCCGCAGCTGCATCCGTGGTCGCCTGTCACAGTGGTTAGCATTGAAAGAGAAAAAAAAAAGGTGAAATACGACGAGGGACAACCCCGCTATGACCCCGCCATTTCGGAAATCGGGCCAGGGCAAAAAAGGCGCGGTTCTTCACTAATTTGTGAAGTCATGTATAGCATGGAAGATAAAAGTGCTTACTCATTTTGTATGTTTGGAGTGGGAAAAACTGGTGAAGCTTTTGGAAGTTGTGTTGGTTGTAAAGGCGAGGTGGGGGAGAAGAGAGAGGAGGGATGGGGCCGGGACCTTATATACTCGTGACTTTCCGGGATACCCTTAAGTGAATTCTCATTACTTGCATCTCGTTCCACGTTCCACGTTGCACTTGTGAGCATATTTTTCTGTCCCCGCTTACGCATATAGCCAGCGCATTGCTTTCGAGAGTGTGATCTTGATAATACTTGCATCCTTAAACCATGACTACTCCTATTACTTGCATATGCGGAAGCGTAGCTTTGCCTATCCAATTGGACTCTGTTATCGACCAATCCAAACTCCAACTATGTCATTGCAACGGCTGTCGGATGGTGACTGGGCAGTTATCTTCGTCGTATTATCTCCTCCAGCATGAACCACCGAATCTAGATGGGCTTCAGGAATATCAACAGACCAACCACATTAGCCGTTATTTCTGTAAGACATGTGGTGCCCACGTCTTCGCTCGCATACAGCCCGGGGGACATGTTTTAGTTGCCTCAGGTTTGCTGACAGCAAAGAACGTCCCCTCGGTCCAAGCGGTTGAGCACTGGCAAAGTAGCGAAACTGGTGACGGTGGACTCAGTACACTGCTTCCTGGAACGGAGTCCACCGTCACAGGCTGCAGATTACATACTTCAACCAGCAACAAGAGTCCTAATGGAGAATCGATAAACCCGGCGGAGTATACATTAACAAGCCAACATCTGCGGGCACGTTGCCTCTGTGGAGGAGTTGAGTTTTATATCACCAAGCCCGATGAATCGTCCTTACAAGCATCCTCACCATGGCCAGACCTCCTGGTTCCATACTATACTGGGTCTGGGGCGAACCCTGACGATATCAAATGGTGGTTACGAGATGGCGGCATGAAATATATTGCAGGAACCTGTGTCTGCAACAGCTGCCGACTAAGCAGTGGATTTCCCATCCAAACTTGGGCATTTATACCCAAGTCTAACATCTTTAATACAGATGGATCACCGCTTATGTTCGATGCAGGGACTATGCGGCGGCATAGAAGTTCACCAGGGGTATATAGAGAATTCTGCAGCTGCTGTGGGGCTACTGCTTTTTGGCATTGTGATGAACGACCACTGCTAATTGATGTGAGTGTGGGCTTATTCCAGGCAAATGGTGCTAGAGCTGAGGACTGGTTGGAATGGGCAACAAATCGTATCAGCTTTGCTGAGATGGCGGTGCAACACGATTTGATTCATATTCTAGAAGAGGGCCTCAAGATACATTCAAAGCAAAACTAGGCAACATCTGAAAGATATTATGTAACCCTTATTGAATCCATGAATGTCATCTCGTGTACTCCCGTAGGTTGTAGGTGGTTAGTTAGTTAGCGTGGTCGCACCTTCCACTGGCCACACACGTGGATGGTGCGACCAACTCCGTCACCGCCTTCCCTCCACCTAACTTTTTCGGAGACCTTTTTTTTTCGCGTCGAAACTCGACACTCTTGATTCTCCATTTTTCACGCGTCTGCATTTTTGCTGCTTAACTGCAGCTGTCCAAAAATGCCAATGCCTCAATCCGCCCCATTCCAGTTCAGAGGAAGTTCTAATTATCGTGGTTCGCGTCCTAACCCGCGCCATGAGTTCACTTTCCGCTACCAGAAACCAGCCACCTCGGACCGACCGTTGTTGTCCTCGAAGAGGGAAACCACGCCCGAACGGCTTGAAGGCGAAACTAAGCCTGGGCTCAAATTTGCCGAACTCTCCACTTTGAGCGACAGCGAAGAGGCAGAAATGGACATGTCTGATGACTCTGATGGTGAGCGACCACGTAAGAGACGTGCGCTAGCTCTCGATGGGCCTCAAGAGACTGCTCCAGCCCCTCCTGCCCCGAAATGGTCGAACCCCGATCCGTACACTGCGCTACCTCCTCCGGCCGAAACTACAAACAAACGGGTGGATGTTGTGAAGCTGATCCGCAAGGCGAGACTTGACACTGCTGCGAAGACCGACGAGACGGATGCAGTCAAGCAGAACTCAGACTTCATTTCTCTCGGGATGTCATTCGAACCAGAAATTCCTCAGAGTAATGCTCCTGAGAACGCCCCCAAAGGGCCAAAGGCCCAGGAAGTCCTGGATCCCGCCATCACGAGTCGAAAGCGCACCCGCGAGGATGAGATGAAAGGATACTCTCGAAAGACCGGCAAGCCTGCCAGCAGGTTCAACTACGATGGATCCGTTATCGATCAATGGAAACCACTCTCCCAAGAGACAGGCACGCCTTGGTTCGAGGGAACCCCGGTTTCATTGCACGTGGGAACTCAGTTAGTACTATCCAATGCGCTCTCTTTCATTCCTCTCTAACATCTAAACTAGGCTGCATAACGAGATTCTTAGCTTCTATCACTGGGCCAAGCCTCAGGAATTCGAACATATCGTCCGTGCAGATCTTGTCAATCGATTGGAGACTGCATTCCAACATCGATACCATAACGTTTCAATTCGGGCCTTTGGTTCTTTTGCCTCGGGTCTCTATCTCCCCACGGCTGATATTGATTTAGTACTGCTTTCTCACACCTTCTTACGCACGGGAGTTCGAACATTCGGAGAGAGGAAGGGTCAAATCTACGCGTTCTCGAATTTCCTCAAGGGCACAAATATTGCTGTTCCTAACTCGATCGAATGCATTGCCTCCGCCCGGGTGCCGATCCTCAAGTACGTGGATAAGCTGACTGGATTGCGAGTGGATTTGTCTTTCGACAACGACAGTGGCTTGATCGCCAATGACACATTCCAGAAATGGAAAACCCAGTACCCGATGATGCCGGTTATCCTGGCCGTGATTAAGCAGTTCTTGTTGATCCGCGGCCTTAACGAAGTCCCTACTGGTGGACTAGGAGGTTTCTCTATCACTTGCTTGGTCACAAGTATTCTCCAGCATCTACCCCAGGGCCATATGCAGCCAAACTTGGGAACAATCTTGCTTGACTTTTTCAATTTCTACGGGAAGCAATTCTCTTATGATAAATTGGCAATCCGGATGGACCCTCCAGGCTATTTCAACAAGGTTAGTAGATTTTGATTTGCATTCTTTGTCGGCAAGTCAGCTGATCATGTCAAACAGGGCTATTATTTTGGCAATCCCGATCGTCTCACAATCGAAGATCCCAATAACCGAGACAACGACATCTCAGGTGGCACAAAGGAAATTGGTTTGATCTTCCGAGCCTTTTCTAATGCGCATACTGCCCTGAGGAATCGCATGGAATATCTTGCACTTGTCCAAGGATCGAACAAGAGCATTCTTGAACCCATCATTGCGGCGAACTTTGATGAATACATCGAACAACGTTTCCAACTCCGTCAAGTGTTCATGACAGAAGAGAGGTTTGCTCGTTACAGGGTGTCTCCGCCTCCGCCTCCGCCGCCTGGATCCCCTCCTGCTAACAGAGCCTCCCCTCCCCCTCCCCCTCCTGTCGACGGAGCCGGCTCTCCCCTGCCAGCGCCTCCAGGTCGAAAGCCTGCCAAAAAGTCCAAGACAAAGTCGAAGGGAACGAAGTCGGAGCCAGAAGATATTTCTTCCGATGAAGCCGCCGGACCCGACGCAAAATCTGCCAAAGCTCGGAAGGGTGAGACAAGGCGTCAGTTGTGCCAGGAACGTGCTGCCAGACTCAAACGCCTGAGGCCCGACCTTAAGAAACTCCCCAATACCCTCAGCCTCCGCCAAGCTCGCCGCCATGCAGGTTACGAGACCGATGAGCAGATGAATGCGGACTTGGACAGCAGAGAGCAGAAACTCCTCGCCTTGGCATAAATTTGAGTCTCCATTTCCACGCCCGCAACGACTTTCTTTTGGTTTCTGTTTGTATGCTTTATTTTTGTATGATGATACCCCTTACTTCGAATGGTTTGGTGATGTGCACGGGGAAGAGAAAGGGATGTGTGCAATATTGGTATGGTGGGGTCGGTGATATCTTCGCGTGTCCTTCGGCAAAACTGTGTGCTTCTTCTCCCTTTGATGGCGAGAAGCGCGCAAATGGCTGGTGGAAACTCGAAACTGAGCATTCTTTGGGACGAAAACAGTAACTTACTATTTAGGATTCTCTCCCGGACTTCGATTCGCCAGAATCTGTTGACTTGTCCCCGGGTTACACTTGATTAGGGCGTCTGAATGTTGAAGTCGGTTTTCAATCGTATTTGATTGAGAGCTAGTTTCAATGTGGATAAGCCTCGACAATCCCAAACCCTGGATGATCTTGTTTTCACTATCTGGTCAGGTCGATCCGGCGCCTCAACGTCTAATGCTTTCTCGGGTCCCCTCGACGAGCACCTAGTTCTTGCAGTTCTTTAGTCCCTACATGGGACGCTGTTAGTGATTCCAATGAAACCCCCCGATGATCGTGGATTCGCGCCCAACGTGGATCTATGTTTTGTTGGCGTTTATCTTTCTTGCTTTTCCATTTGCCCTCTCCTTCCCATGCCTTCCTTCTCACCCAGAGAGCGCTACATGCGACTTCTGGGAGAGGACTGGGGCGTCAGGAGCCTGGGCTTAGGACTACACGCCGAACTTGCCTTTCTGCTATCGGACAATGGCCCATCTCCACGTGTTGCTGAGCCCCTTCGTACCCAAGAAATCTTCGTCTAACCCAGACCCATGGAACTAAATATAGGAGAAGCGAGAAAGCATTGGGAGACGGCATAAGAGCTGTCTCTCGATATATTCATTCAGTCATCTTTCTAGTTCTATGCAAGCTGCTTCTCCACATCTGATGGTGGTGTCAGCATAAGATCCTCCTTGATAGCTGTATCAGATATAGAGAGGTATGGCTTCTGTCCTGTTCTCTCCTCGGTCTTGATCCTCCGCACAACAGCGACATGCTCCTCAGGTAACGAATTCACAAAGTCAGGTGACGGACTGGCCCAGACATAATCAACCCACTCTGTACCTAAGATATCCCGAATTTCTTGTGCCAGTTGCAAGATATGAGCTCCGCGTGCGTGAGACCAGGCACGGTCCGTGATGAGGTCTTCCTGGGGCGTGAGGATATTCGACGTCGTGGGGACATCACCCATCGGAACATCCAGGCTAGGGGTCGACAGTCCAGGTGATTTAAAGTTGGTATCGAAATATGAAGCGTCGTCATCCTCGTTCCAGTTTTCCAGTCCATCGACAATACTATGCCACACGCGCAAAGTTTCATCCAACTCAGCGATATTACTAACGCCCATAACGCTAACACCCAGCCTTCTCCCCGTGCCCATATTGGCCACAGACAAGAACCCAGGATCAGCGTCCGCAGCACGAGCAAGCGGCGCACCAAGACCGCCAACACGTGCACCAACACGCAGCCACGCCTCCAGCGCAAACCGAATCGCAACGACCTCGAGCTTCTCTCCATGCCGCGAAGCACAATCCGAAGCACTACGAATAGCACTCCGCAGGGAATCGGGGGCGGGATGGAAATCGCCCATCGAGCCAATCGGCACACCGTCACGACGAAGCAATCCCATACCTAGCGGGGATGCATTAGGGACAACATCAACGCCAGCATCAATCAGCCTAGGCAGTGCGTGCGAGTGCAGTCGCGTATTCTGCAAAGTGAAGTTGGCATACGACATAACGATATCAAGCGGCTCACCAGTCTCACGGAGAATCGTCTCCGCCAGCTCGCTGAGCGTGTCAACCGGGTACCCCGAGATACCGACGTAGCGTAGCACGCCCTCTTCATCACGGAGACGCCGCAGCTCCCGCACTGCCGTGACCACTTCCGCCGCTGTCACGAACTCCACGTCGTGGCAGTACACTACATCCAGGTAATCTGTGTGCAGGCGTTGTAGGCTGCGTCGCACGCTGTGTCTGATCCATTGCGGCGAGTAGTCGAATGAGGAGCCGGCTACGCGCCCGACTTTTGTGAGGAGGTGGTATGTCTCCCGTGGGAAGTTGGTTTGCACGGTTTCTGTTGCGAGGGCGCGGCCGAGGAGTTCTTCTGCGGGGCCGTAGTAGGGGGATGTATCGAATGCGCGGATGCCGCGTGACAATGCGCGCTGGACGAGTTCTGTTGTTGGGAGGGCGTAGGGGTCGGCGTTATATTGGTTGTTGAAGGTTGCGGTTCCCATTATTAGAGGCGGCAGGGCCGCGGACAGTGGGGTGGAGGGGCGCATGGTGTGTGGGTTGGGAGGTCGATGTTGTCAATGCTGAAGAATTGGCTATGGATGTATGGGTTACCTCTTGGAGATTGGTTAATTGGTGAAATTTTTGTCTAGTGGTAAGTGCATTGCCTATGTTTTCTCCGAGAAAAAAAAAGCAGAACCCCGTCCGCTCCGCTCCGATGGCGCCATGGCGGGGAGATTAGCCCCCAGATCGGGACATCGTGGCCACAATCCGATCGGCTTTGTATTACGTCTTCTGTTCTGTAGGTTTTGATTGGGTGGTTCGAATGGTTCCTTGGTAGAAGTAGGTATAGAGACAAACGTGAATATGTTCCTGGTAAGGCGGCGGTGGCAAAACAGAGAAAAAGTTTGGCAGATTCCCACCCACTACGTGATACACATGCGAAGAATACGCAGTAAATCAGTCTAGATCGGACATTACACAAGTTAATGCAAGTATATAGCTATTGTACATGAATCCTTTCCGAGTGAGAGTGGAGAAGGGGGTCAACGGAACGCGGCGCATCACTGATGATATACACAGACCGAAAGGTCGATGAGAAGGTGAAATGTGGAGGTAACGTAGCACTTCCACTTCCGACCGGAGATGATGCCCAAGAAGGGGATTCGGGGGCCATCTTAAAATATCAGAGAGAAAGACCTCAAATGTAGAAAATCAAGGCGTCTTTCTCCAACAACCCAAACGCCATGCTATGCCAAAACAAGAAAGACGAGCAGATCGAAAACAAAGAAGCCGGTTGGGGTCGGGGGCTTCTGTCGCAGGAAAGCGTAGATGTGCTCGAAGGGAACCCGGAGGGCCCGGGGAACCGGGGAATCACACAGTTATTGTTATGTTCATTGATCCTTGTAGACCTTGGGGTTCCAGCCTTCCTTCAATTCCTTGTCATGCGCGGCTTTGCGCTCAACCTCGCGGAATTCCATTTCCAAACGCTCGCGTGCACGCAGAATCTTGCTTTGCAGGTAGAAGCTGCCGCCATTTTCTGGGTTGTTGGTATCAAACAGTTTCTTGAATCGGGTCATGACATGTTCGAGGTCGTGTTCGCCGGAGGCCGGGGGCTTGACGTTCAGGATTTTGCAGGCTTCATCGATGGTTACGCTCGAGGTGCTGGTAGATTTGCCGGCTGCCTTTTGTTGGCCAGCGTATTTGCCAGACGCTTGGGCTTGTTTGTAGGCTTCGGTGAAGGCGCGGCCGAAGACCCGGGCTCCGGTCACGACGACTTGAGAGACGATGCGATGAGCCTAGGAGATTATTAGTTGTTTTTAGTTGTGGGAATGGGAAGAATTAAGGAGATCAATAGACATACCATTGAGAAAGTGCCGTAGAGGAGGCGATCACAGATGTTATAGGTTGAAGGAAGAAAGAAGAGAAGGGGAAAATTTCGGCTGGCGGGTTTTAGCGTCGGGAGAGCTTCAGGCACGGGTATGAATTGAGTATACAACATAGAGAGAAAACAGTCATTTTAGTTGGAGATTTGAGATAAATTAGGAAGTAGTTTTATTTACTATATATCATACTATATAGATATCTACTCTAAAAAAGAATCAAAACAGTCAAAACACCAATATCAAGACCCCTACACACTATATACCGAGAGTCACATGCCCACAACTTCGATCTCCCCGCAGATCTTCTTTGAACCGAACATGCACGAACGATCATATAAAATCCTCACTCACCTCAGAGAATGAGTTCATTGTCCCTCTATTACCTGTCCATGATTGGATGGCAGCTTTAGGTATGATATTTGATGAGACTTCTCTTTAGAACCTGACCACTGATCGAAAAAAACAGACAACCTTCCGTGGATAGACTCCATGGCACCCTCATCGAACACACAAGACCATGGCCAGTCGGATTCTCAACCGCCGACGGTCGCTGCGTTCTCCCCCTCAACGATTACCGGATCTGCTCTGACCTCGCGTCAGCGCTCCAGTGTCATCGTGCATCGCAAATCACCTCTCCTAGTGGCCACACCACCGGCTATCACTCGAGCCCTGGCCTACTCGCACCCGTTTCTACTTCCTCTAAATAAATTTGCTGGTCTCCTAACATGGACTTCTGGGGACCCATGGCAGAGCTTTCTGCTGGTAGCCACCTTTTGGACTATCGTGCTATATAGCGATGCCGTCATTCTTTGGGCAGGACCGATCCTGGTCGTGGTCGCCTTGATCCTCGGCATGTATGGACGTCGTTATTCGCCTCTATCATCAACTACATCAACAGGCGAAAAGCACAAGACCAAAGTTGCCCCAGACAGCTCACTGCGTCATCAAAAGAGTCTTGATGAAATTGTTGAAACCCTTCGCATCTTCACAACCAGATGCAATATCCTCCTCGAGCCTTTGCTCGACCTCACCGACTTCCTATCCACCCAGCGCACTCCTACGTCGGCGACTACCAAACCTGCGCTGACAGCTCTGTTCATCCGCATCCTCTTAGTAACTCCTGTTTGGATCGGTCTCACTCTACCTCCATTCTACATACTCACCACACGCCGCGTGGTCATGGCTGTTGGCACTATAATTCTGACTTATCATTCCCGACCCGCCAGAGTCTCGCGTGTTATTCTGTGGCGGTCTCGAGCCGTGCGTCGGTTATGCGCGGCAGCTACCGGTCTCTCTGTGGCCGATACCCCGAGCAGTCCACAGAAGGCCCCGGCCCAAGCCCGGGGCGAAAAGCAAGGCTTAAATATTTCCACTCGGCGGCGCGGAAAGAACGCAGGTGTGCGATTCACGTTTGTTGTCTATGAAAACCAGCGCCGTTGGCTCGGTATCGGGTGGACTTACTCGTTGTTCCCGGCAGAACGTGATGCCTGGACAGACGAGCATATGAATGCAGTTAATCCTAAAGATTCTTTCGAGTTACCAGATGTCCAAACAGGAGATGCCAAATGGCGCTGGGTGGAAGGAAGTGAATGGCGCATCGAAGGAGCGGACAACTTCAATGGAAAATCAGACTCGAAGGGGTCAACCGGCGAAGGATGGATCTACTATGATAACAAGGTTAGTGTTTCCTCTCTATCAGCTTCCTTGTATTATCTTCTAACAGAACTCCAGTGGAATGATGGTCGCCGCGGTCAAGATGGATGGGATCGCTATACCCGTCGACGCAAGTGGTATCGTGACGCCGAATTAGCGGACGTTTCACCTCAAGCCACCCAGAACGCCTCCGAAGAAACCATTTCCGGGCTCACGCAGGCCCTGGAAAAGCAAAAATCACAAGAGAACGACGATAACTCCGATGCACAAAGCATCGCGGCATCTACCTCCTCCAAATCCAATCGGCGGCGCTGGTTCAGCGGTGCCAAGGACAAAGAGCAGACCTCCCCTGGCGGGCCGGCCGCTGACAGTGGGCGTGCCACGGGCTCAAACGCATCTATCGTAGCCGATAGAGCAGACGCCTCTCGACCCATCAGCATCAAAAATTCCCGCAAATCATCTCATGCCCGCGAAGGAAGTGTGGCCACTAGTGACAGCGCTAGTTTGCGCGAGAAGGAGATGGCGAACTCGCATGATCATCTTGACCGGTGGTCAACTCGAGCTGCGGGCGGGACGGAAAGGGCGGAAAGGGAATGGGGACTCAGCGACGAGGTAAACATGGGGCTGAGTTGATCGTGCGTTTTATATTCTCCATGTATGCAATCATCCCTTCTCGAACTCCGCGACTTGCTACCCTAAGACACGGCTTTATATATCCTTATTGTTTGTAGTGTAATCGGACATGTGAATTACCTTTTCAAGTGTTTTAGTGCGCCAATACACCGTCATGCCTTGCAACCTTTCTTTAATGCACTCAGTCTTTCATCTCTGCTGGCTAATCCTTATGTACAATCTGCACTCCCAATATGTCTTTTGGCCGTGTTGGAGGCGACTCCAAATGCTGAGTCCCAAACCAATCAACAAAGAAAAAGAAAATTGAGGCAGCTACATTTCATAACTACAAAATGAGGCTCCAGGCAGTCGGAAATATATCAAGCACGCAATCATGGCTAGTAGTTATAGGGATATTTATAGGGATATTTATAGGGCACTAGTCTCATGAAAACCAACATGCCTATAGTTAACTATTACTCCGTACTAGATAAAGCAGATATAACGCTCCGGGGCCAAGGCTACTTGGAGACTACACTAGTGATCCATTAAGGACGCATAATGCATATATTACACGATCTTGCTATCTTAGATACATAGACGTAGGTATCAGTCATACAAATAATCGACTCGAGAAGACAGAAAGAAGTAGAAACAGAATATCTGCAACAAAGTATAAGCTCTATAAGCAATCGGTCGTGCCCAGGTGCGTCCCGATGTCCATGGCTAGTTATGTAGCTACAACCTCCTAGAGGTACACTTCCTCTGGCATAACATAGTAGGCGGAAACATTCGCGACAGACTGGTACGCGCGGCCAGTGGTAGATCAACATATACCACACACCACAGACCTTGATTGTTGACGCCTGGGTGGTATATTCGAATTCACAATCTTACTTGAGGCTTCAATACCAGATGTGCAGTTTACCAGAACAAATTGACCACCTTTTGGGGTTGCGTTGATGTGGGGACTATCGCTCCGTTTGTGTGCATTCCGGGATGTTCTAGCCATGAAGTATGAGATGTGTTCGGATTCGAGGTGAGAGAGGTTGGAATCCTGGAGAGCTCCAGGACCCTGAGGTGTTGAGCTGACTGACTGGGTGGTAATTATTCCATAATAAATATTCGAACAAACTCTTGTTATTCTTGTATGATTAATGTAAAGTATGTGCGTTTTTGTCTAATATTAATTATTAAAACCCAATCTGTCCCGGGCCTGGTGCAATTCGCAACTCAAGGGCACAAAAACCATCTTCATATAGCATAGCGGAATTCCGGATTCTCTCGGTCTGTAAGGTCCAAAAATTCATGGTTCTCTGGAACGACATACGCATCACCCAATGCCTCCTTCTCCTGATCTCGTCGGCGATTCTCCCGTTGCGAGATCCACCAGATAAGACACAGATCGAGCGTGATGATGACATACAGGATGCAGATAGAGATTTTGGCGGGCAAATACCCCGGGGCGTCTTTGGCTTGGAAGGTCTGTGGCGAGATGATGTTGCCGACAGTGTAGGCGATCGTCTGGATGCAGGACACGGTGATCTTCTTAGTTGAGCCAGCCACATTGGTACTGGTGAGTCCAAGGATTGTCGTCCATCCGATTGGAATGCCTCCAGTGAGATAGTATCCAATAAGGGCTGGCACCTTATCTGTTGTTGCCATCAAAATCGCGCCCACGATTGCCAGGATATGGCCGACGATGCACCAGAGGAGTCGTCGCCGGGTCTTCATTGCCAGATAGGTCAGGCCAATCAGTGCAACCACCTCATAAGCACCCATGGGCGTCACAAGCAGAAGACTCTCCATTTTCGAGAAGCCCATGCCCGTTACCATGATGTTTCCAAAACTCGTGGCAATGGAGTTTGGTACATTTGCCGCGAGGACCCAGAAGGCGTAGAGCCAGGTGTGCGGGTCGGTAAGAGCTTCGTAGACCTGTGCCTTTTTGAAGACATTGCTTCCGATGCCTTGTCCGTTACCCCGAAGACGCTCCGCGTGTATTGCCTTTTCTTCCGGGGACAAAAACCTTGCCGTTAGAGGGGAATCAGGCAGGAGGAAGAAGAAGAGGACACCGGTCACCACGGTCAGCAGGCCCAGGATCAGGAAAATAACCTGCCAACCTCGCAGGGCGGCGCCTGGGTCCCCACCGACGTGAGTTGCGACACCATATGCGACGTAGCCGCCGAACATCTGCGCGAACCCACACATGCCGAACCACACGCCGACGCGGAAAGCCTGTTCATCCTTCCGGTACCACTGCGAGGTGAAGACGACCCAGGCGGGCACGATAGAGGCTTCTGCGGCGCCCAGAAGTGTACGGCAGACCATCAGGGAGGCAAATGACTTGCATGCGGACATGCAGGCCAGGATGGTTCCCCAGATTGTCACGTTGACGGCGACGTATTTCGCCAGGGGGAAGGCTTGCATGACGCGCATTGTGGGGAATGCGAACGCCAACTGACCGAAAAAGAAGATACTCGACACCCAGTTGAATTGGTTGCCCTGGAGGTTCGCTGACTCGCGCATTCCGGTGACACTGGCATAACTGATGGCGATTTTGTCCAGATACTGTAGGAAGTATACGATGCAAATCAGTGGCATTATATACAGATCGATCTTGCGCAACAGCCGTTTATTTGCGGCGGGATCGAGAACGCTCGGCAGACCGGCTTCCAGTAATTGCAGTGCTCCATCCCCTGTCGTAGACTGAACCTGGGGGGTCTTTTCGTCGGATTTGGCCCGAATGCTCTCTTCTGGTGAAGATGTTAGAGCTGTCATCTTGACGGGAGTAGTGAGATATCCTCCGAGTGTAAATCCGCAGAAGAGCCTGGAGAGATCTGCTGCTTAAGTAGGCTGTGGAGTTGGCCGTTAATATCGATACCCTAGCACGCCATCACCCTCCAACCTGTCACAATACCTATCTATGGCGATTTGCTGGGTCATAGTGGGGACTTTTCAAGGGACTTTCCTAAGCGAGGACATCATCTATCTCGAATGAGTCTTGAGTCAACAGCAATATAGAATCCAAAAAAAGTAGTAAGTAGTAACGTTTCAGCCTCTTTCTTTTAAAGATTTCGATATAGCCTAAAAAGAACGGGGTAAAAGGAAATGTACACAAGTACCAATGTTATAGATGAAGTTGGTTATAGTCGGGGCTATCCGCCAGGGTCTACCTAGTATCCACGTTACGTGGGGCCGGATATAACCGAATTGTCGGGTATCTTTTGTACTGCAGTTCAATACAAAAGGTACACATCTTCATATCATTACTCTATCCCTAATATAATAATACCTAGGTACTAATTACTACCGTAGACTATCTAGGCAAGAATCAATTCCCATCCCAGCTCCTCGACAATATCTAACCAATGCACATTTCTCTGCCGACCTATCCCACTAAACCGAGCATCAAACTTAGCATCCTGTCTCGCCCACAAGATCCCCAATAACTCCTTTGCACGCCGAACATTCCCAATCCCAAAGTTATCCTGTAGCTTGCCCAAGGAATGAAGCACAACCTCTCTGTCCGCTACATCATCACTCTCACACCCGGATATAAAGAGAGGGAACGTGAGCGCCGAGTACTCGCAGTGATCACCTAGCGGCAAAGTTTCAATGCGGCCAAGACAGCCATAGACGGCGACATTTTTCGGTATGGAGATGAGAGGAACCCAGTCTTGTGCTGAGAGAGATGGGTCCTCTAGCTGGGCGTTGACAATGGTACCAGGGCTGGCGGCGGGAGACGTATCTGGGGTTCTGCTAATGCGCTCCATGATTGAGTGGAGATAGATAAATCCCGCGTCGCGGAAACATTCAGCTACGAGTTGAAGTCGAGCTAGGGTTGCTGGTGATGTTCCTTGGGGAATCATGAACGGGGTTGCAGTGTGAGACCAAGTGAGGAGGGATTCGTTTCTAAGATGGGGTGTTAGTACTGATCGAATGGAGTATATTTTGCGATCATCTTTCGTGATCACAGAGAGACAAACATGGATGCAACACTGAGTCGAAGAGCCAATGTATCAGCTTGGAGAGAAGGCAACTCTGCGATGCGTGCACATAATTTAAGGAGTTCCTCTGTGTATCCAATATATATGTCCAATTTTGGGATACCGATATCACTGTCGACAGAAATATCTGTAGCAGTGATACAGTTGTGGTTGCTGATCCGGGCCATATGATAGGCATATACAAATCTAGATGTTGATATATTATGTTAGTGTTCGAAAATGTAGACTGTAGGTTGTCACACATACAGTCCACGCAGGAACTCTGCTGCATCTCGATCCATTGAAGCAAATCCACCACGTGAAACGATCAGACTTTGCAATGCATTGAGGTGAACAACCCACTGCTTAACGCTTCCCCGCACGATCTCGTACTTGCATAGTAGACCGACTGCTAGCATGGCATCATCAGGGAACATCTCCGTTGAACACTTATCTAGTGCTGCGCGGAGTCCGTTGAGCGTTCCACTATAGTATTTGACTGCAGCCGTATGGGCCACAAAGCCGTGGGAGCGATTTGCTAGATGAAGAGCAGAGACGGCACATACGGCCTTCATCAGCAGAGGTGATGACATTGCCCTGGGAATTAACATCGACCGAAGGGGATTATCATGGCTCTCTAGATTTGCTAGCAGTCGAGATCCCTGCTCCATGTGATATTGGAGGTAGTGAGTCTCATGTG
This sequence comes from Penicillium thymicola, assembly GCA_030142185.1. Classification (NCBI taxonomy): domain Eukaryota; kingdom Fungi; phylum Ascomycota; class Eurotiomycetes; order Eurotiales; family Aspergillaceae; genus Penicillium; species Penicillium thymicola. Next base: position 28,198 of record LACB01000357.1, read on the forward strand.
TTGAGAGATGACTGATATATCCCTGAAGCTGTGGGATCACCGTGACAGAGCTATCCGAATCAATATCCGGACCAGGACTGTATTCTTCTACATCCTGGACCGGACTAATAGCTGCCTCAAATGGTACATATTCCCGTGGAGAAGATGGAATAGACCAGCCCAGGGATGTCCCCGGCCCAGGAGACAAACGAGTCTTGAGCCACGCATCCGAAGACGGGGACGGCGCGGGCGAAGGGAATTGAGATGGTGAAGACGCACTGAGTCGTCGGCGCTTCGAAGTTTCCGTCTGCGAAAATACCTGCGCCGATGGACTTAGTGGCTCTACCCACATAGAGCCATAGCCTTCGCATGTCCGGCCTTGCTTGAGACAATTGTTGCAACTAATCAAATTAGATAACTAGGAAACTTAAAGCTAATTTTTAGCACACACCTTGGTTTGGTCTTATCACAGGCCTTGCGCCTTTTTTTGCAGGTTATGCATCCTGAGCGAGTCCATGCTGTGCCAGATTGCCGTGCCCTACTCTTCTTTGGGGCAGAAGTGGGCTGGCCAGGTGTGAAGGAAGACGACTGCGTCGAGCCATTCAGAGGAAAGGCATTCATAGTGTCAAGGAGCGCCTGGGTGATATGGAGATTCTCTAACAGGTACTAGTGACGGCATGCTTACCGCAAATATTGGCCAAATTCAGACAAGCATGCGCTGCTGCTGTAGGTGATAAGGTAACCCGCTCGATTTCGTGGGAGAGATATCGATAGCAAATTGCACTAAACCACATTGGGACAATTTCACGCCGACCCCACACTCACGTGAAATTCAAGCGTGGGTTAAAGGTCATGTGACTATACACTTTAAATGATCTCCTCTCATTCTATCTCGATAGTTAGTGAACAGGTAACTAACTAGTTAACTAACGTATTTCACTACCGAGTGGTCCAAACCACCGAGTGGTCCACCCCATCCA
>LACB01000358.1:0-28980 GCA_030142185.1 Penicillium thymicola
AGAGAGAGAGAGAGAGAGAGAGAGAGAGAGAGAGAGAGAGAGAGAGAGAGAGAGAGATATCCAGGGGGTTCTTATAGCAAGAGGATCTCTGCAAGCAAACAATCTACTTCCCAATTAGGCTCTTAGTAGCAATCTCAATCAACAAAGAAAGAAGCAAACAATCAACAATCCTTGACATGTGACACGCATGTGCCAAAGCATGTGATAGATGTAGATCGTGGCAGTAAAGGAGTCTTGATATACCCCGTTTTTGCTATATAAGCACAGAGATCACGCAAGCGCATACGAGTCATGGCTGCTATATACCCTAGTCGTGGATAGCACCGAATTTTGCACCGATTGAGGTCTTTCAGTGGTTGACTGAGATAGATTAGAGACATTCATGTCTGCGAGACCTGCATCCATAGATGGTACGTTTCCCAGAAACTGGTGAGGTCTGTTTTATCGGTTGTGTCAGCGCATTCGATTGTATAGCCGGGTGGTTTGGGTAGGTGGACTAAACTGCTCTCGAATCGTTTATCTAGGTCGGCAAGTTGGAGGCACATGTGGTGGTGATCGCTTCCTACCAGGTCTTGGGTAGATTCAAACGCCTTCTCCATCGGGTAATGGATATCCGCTCGTGGGTCGGTGTACTGGCGTATGAGGATTCGATATATTTTCACAAAAGGCTGAGGCGAGGACTGCTCCCAACGCTAAATGCCAAGGTGTTCTTGATGCTTTCATCTATCTTCAAGGTCATATGTCCCAACTTGCCAGCATCTGCGCGCCCAATTAGCGGGGTTTCTCCACGAGCAATGAAAACTGGCAAGCCGTATGCGTATGTCATTGGTGCTGGGTCTTCTGGGGTTCGTGTTGCGTGGATTCGTGTTGCGTGGATATGACCATTGCGGTCAAAATCAACAGGCCAGCGGCTGGCTAGTTCGGTGGCTTGGAGGTAGTTGGTAGTCATATAGACTCCTTTGTCGGTCAGCCTTGTCTCGTTGGGAGGTGACATGGTCCTGATTCTGCGTTGCTCCCATGGGACGAGCTCTATGCTCCGGTCATGATGGGAGATAGACTAGAGCCCATCTTGCCATGCACCATGAAGCCTCCGGTTTCTCCGGTTCCTTGTGATCCAGTCTTTGATGGTGGATCGGATCGCGGGCAGTCGAAATTCGTATACGAGAACCGGACTTTTGGCATTAATTTTGGACTAGAGGTTTGTTGTTGATATCAAAATCACTGAAAGTCCAGCTCTTGGGTCACGGTGGGTGTCACGACTTTTGGAGAGATGGCGGTTGGTTGCTTTATCATGATTTATAGGCAACCGGATCGGAATGCTAGGACGGCAAGGGCATGGGTATTTCCTACACCATCCCGGCGGGTGCCCTGGTGAGAGATAGAGCGAAGGAGCTACCGGGATGGTGACCAAATTTGACATCGGAGTTGACTTGGATATTGTCTCTGAAGTAGTGTTTCGAATAATCTTCGAGGTCATCCTCGAGTATCAATGGCACAACCCCACCAAGCTTGTCTTGGTTAGCTTTATCCAAGTATGTTAAAATAACAAGTGGCCATGGATAGGCCTCTTCGATAGGCCGTGGTGATATTTTGGATATTTGTTGGAAGGCGATGAGGAAAGCAAGAAAGCAAGCAAGAAAGCAAGCAAGAAAGAAAGAAAGAAAGGACTCTTATACTTACAATGCCCCTCACCCACATGAGATGGAATTCGAGAAACAAATAAAATAAGTATACTGCAGCCGTTGAATTCAACAGTGGTATGGATTTAGTAGGCACAACTTAACACGCCCTGGATTCTTGGGTACTCACTTTATACCTATTTTATATAACGGTACCTCATCCGGCTGCATCTCATTCAATTTGCCATATAGCCATACCGATTGGTCTTGATCTACCTTTCGGCAACGCTGACAGACTCCATCCTGAAGCTTCATATCGAACCACCTCTCTCGGCAACGTAAGAATATATCCATGTTGTACTCTTGCAGCCGGTAATGGAAGGATTGAATCAACTCCCACTCGTGACTGCTAACAGCTAGATTCTCGGGGTGCGGAGGATCTGCGACTAGACGGCGTCGAACGGGGTCGGAAAAGGATAGAGGATCAGGAGGCGAGTGCTGTGGGTGTACCGAGGGAGCTAGAGGCTCTGGCGACAGATTTCGAGGTATATTATTGACGCTCAAGTTGATGGATTTAGATTTGGCGTGTGATTTGATAGAAGTGTCTCGATAATGCTGGCATTGCTTCGTTTCTCGCTTTCCAGTCTTCGATCGAAACTGATCTAGAGGAAGGGAGCGGTTACACTGAGTGCAGATCTTTGAAGCCATTATGAATGAACAATGACAGATATATATATACTAGATCGTAGTAATCACATGACACGGAACCCCTTATGATATGGGAGCTGCTCAGCAATAACGTGGATCCGAGGCAATGAGCGAAGGGGCACAGGAGAAACGATATCCACGGCCATACATACATAAATATATATATATATATATATACATATAGTGAGACATACTAGACCTTTGTAAGGATATGTTGAGCGTTGTCTATTCCATCGCTGTTTGTGCTGACTTTTTATATGAAGAAGAGAAGAGTGAGCAATAAAGAGGGGGAGAAGGAAGTATATATAGGCTTTATGGCAGCAATATGGCAAACACAGCCCTGAAGGATACTAGGTTATCACAGCACTTCAAAGACATAGGTACATATTTCTCACTAACAAACGACATATCAAAGAGACTTCCGAAGGGACATCTAAAGAACGTCTAAAAAGACCAACAAAAAGACTGGACAAGGGGTGATAGAGTATCTCCATCGTGCTTGAAAAATCTGGAAGTTTCGGTTTACTAGTCGTCAATATTTCCATGCAGAAAGTGCCCCAATACACCCAGATTCCTGTCAAGACGTTCTACACAAAGATAGCCTAGTTAGGCATCTGTATTACTATCCTTGGCATCGTTGGCTTTTTTTTTTTCAAGAACAAGATGAAATTGGGAGAACTATTGGACTTTGCTATGATTCCAAGCATAGCTTGAAACGCGATGGGTGACTACATCTACTTGATATAAAGTGGATCGATCGGGGAAGTTCTTCCCCGCACTCGGAGACATCCAGCGTGGAGGGCGCGAGTTACGCCAATTGATAGCTTCACTCCAACTCCACAACTCTTTCAATTGTCTCGTCATGTTGGAACCCTCACGGTCCATAGGGGACATCCAAAGATCGCAATGGAATACCTCTTCTAGTAGACCTATAGTCGCGGTATTATTCCAAGCAATTGATGCACCTATAATCCATGGAGTCCGCAAACCACGTAAGCCAGGCGGTAAGATACTCCAAACTCACTTCCCTGGACGATAATTGCTAGTGCTGAATTATCATAGGATATCAGGATTCAGGCGCAGATATTGCATACACATTACGTTCCAAGGGAATCGAGGTCATCACACCCCAACCCTCCCCTTCCACTGCCCAGCATGAGGGTTGGTGTTTCCCGGATTCGGAAGAAGGAATATATTCCGCAATAGCCCAGGGCGCTACACACCTGTGGGTGAACACGATCGTGTTTTCTTCCCATCCTCTCCAAACAGCATCCTGTCTGGATAGTTATGCTCCAGCTCTACGGGTCGTAGGCCAACCGCCGGGTCTGGTGGAGAAGTTCGATGACAAGATGTACCTAAACGATAAACTGCGCCAGCGAGGGGGGTTTACCTTGCCTCAATCGTGGGTTGTGGATGAAGGAGATGATTTAGATGTTCTGCTTCAGTCAATCCCCAACTACCCCGTTGTCGGGAAACCGGTCCGTGGTCGCGGGAGCCATGGAGTGCAAGTCTGCCATACTCCTTCTGAGCTGAAAGGTCATATTGAATCCCTGTTCAGAGAATCGCCCGTGGTCCTGCTAGAGGAATTTCTATCTGGCGAGGAAGCCACAATCACCGTGATGCCCCCATCCCTCGACCGAGCGGAGTATTGGAGCATGCCTCCTGTGGCCCGATTCAACCACGACCAAGGTATCGCGCCCTACAATGGCACAGTGGCGGTTACTGCCAATTCTCGGGTTGTCACCAAGGAAGAGATGCAAGATCAATCTTATGAAGAGATGATGCGTCAATGCGAAGAGGTAGCAAGTCTCATCAAGGCAACGGCTGCCATCCGCATTGATGTCCGACGATTCCGACACGGGTCCAAGTTTGCTATTTTTGATGTCAATATGAAACCTGTATGCGTCTTTATTTGGATAGTGACTGCAATGCCTATGCTGATCTCGACTGCTAGAACATGACTGGTCCTGGTCGACCAGGTCGCGAGGATCAGGCTAGTCTGACTGCCATGGCAGCGGCTGGGTGTGGGTGGGATTATCCTACACTGTTGCAAAATATATTGGATGGATCTTCGACGCTGGAGACATTCCGTCAATATCGCGCTCCTTTATAAGTATGCGATGTTGACGGGGTTGAACAAAAGTCCTAGGCCCGAGAATGGCTTTTCGAAGAAACATGGCACGAAAATGAAGACTCCTGTCAAAGTCTTGGTAGTTATCTTGTTAGGGAAACCAGAATTAGCGACGGTTTCCCTGATAGCATAGTCTTGGAAATAGCCCTTAAAGCGTGGTCTTCTAGCAATTCCAAGCGACCCAATACCCGTATTCTAAGATTGTGTTTCTTCACCAATGGGTCATTCTCACCCATCTCTCCAAGTGTCCCTTCTAACAACTTCATAAGAACATCGACCTGCTCTTTAGGTCTGTTGAAGTTTTCAAGGCTGAAGGCGTAGAGGGATATAATATTGACTTCGCAATCGAAGCATGTATCCAAGATCTATTTGCATTAGCTATCTCAAGAGTTGATAGCTTGGAATATTTAAAGCCATAATTTACCTTCATTCCACGAAATAACCGTAGTAAATATGTCTCAGAAGCTACGTGTATAATTTTAGACGACGCGTTAATTGGTTGAATACTTGATATCGTCCAATCATAGACTTCTAATACGCGATCATGTCTACATTACTGTTATCTATTACTTGTTTGGACTTCTCGGGTGCTATATAGGTTATCCAGAAACAGGCCGTTCATTTTCTAAATTCTGCGATTCTTTGAGCCTGAAATTGCTCAAACTAAGTCCATGTCAATCAACCCTTGGGGGATTAACTACCTACATACATGTGTATCTAGGAAGATACAACAAAAGCCCAATACAAAAACAACCAATCACTACGGTGTCACTAGTGCTACCCCATCCTGCTCTCAGGTATAACTTTGCGACATTGTACTAAGAGACAGTGTACCACTCCATCACTAATTCTAAGATCTGGTAGGGTTGGTTGCTACTTACAAACACCCTCTTAAGGCTTGTGTCAACGGCAACTTCCCGGTCTAAATTCCGCTTGGGATACGTTAGATTACGCTGTTGTACTTCGTGCTGTCCCTGGTTATACGGTGTATTTCTTTTAGTGCTTGCCGGCTATGCCGGCTCATGAGAAGATATATTACAATTTTTTTGGCATGATTGGTCTGACTGGATAACGTGTTACTGGTATAAAGTCGACTTTCAGTATGGACTTGCGGCGAAAGAAGGGCGGAAGAGCACGGAAGGAAATGAGCTGTACAAGGGCAAGTAGATGGGAGTGATGCAAAAGGAAGCATAGGGTTTTTTCTAAGCTGTAAATTTAAAGTACTACCTGCTATGGGCGAGGAAACCTATTAATAGCCTCTTCAATTCGCCCGCTGGCCTTCGTCTTCTAAAAGAGTATACATGTCTCTGCCGTCAAAGAGAGCTAATAATCTCTCTCATTGCCTACATTATACAATTACTTAACACAAGCTAACAGGCTCTCACACGTCTCCGCTATGTTCTGCTCAGATCTTTTCGAGAACCGCCCGGTACAGCAGTGACTTCGCGCTCAACTTTAGAATGTGCCTTTTCTACGGTGTCCAGTCTCTCGGTGATAGTTTTGATCTCGTCCCGTACCCCTTGTATGCTCTTGCCGACTTAGTTCTTATTGCGAGAATCTTCCTGCGCTTTTACAGCCTTTTCTCTCTTTACATATGACCAACCTTTCCTTCGTCGCAATCATGTCTTGAGGATAGTGCGAGTCTATGGCTTGAAGGTCGACATGTTTGAGTTCAGCGGCTAGTCGAAGTTCCACAAAATCATCGCTTGTGTCTGTTCGGATTCCTATTGTATTTGCCCAGGCGTCAACCAGTAAACCGCAATGGGATTGGGAGAACCTTGTTTCGCTATATGGCAGGTTCAAAGCCTTTTCGGTTGGCGTAGATTTGTCCTTGTCGTATAAGTTGATGGAAGGGTGCCAACCTGTTGCCTGACGGGTTCTATCCTGCCCCGCGGACATTGGAAGCCATCCCAAATGTCGAAGATGATAGTAATGATGGCACTCTCGCACTGACGTGGCAGGAACCTCTAAGCCTCCAACAGCTGTCCAATAGATGGAAATGTCTGCCTAATCTCTTTCCCATTGGAATTGGTACTTGTAGAGTTAGCGGAGGGTTGTCAATGTCCAGAAGGTGCCTCTTACTGGGAATTCGGGTCTTTTTCATACGGGCCCTGTGCTCCGTGGCATCAAACGTGGCTGAGTACCTCCCGTTTCAGGGCCAGCGTATAGTGCCAACGGCCCGAGTGAAAGGGTATGGGTATTAGAATGGCAAGAGAAGAGAGAAAATATTTTGCTGCTGAGGAGAGTGAGTTAAATACTAAACCAGAGGTTCCTAGTTAGGTACATGTGAAGAGGAAGGCACATTTGGTGACATTGGGGTTTGGGCGTATACGGGTAGGGTATACACCCCACATATCAAACCTTAGGAATTCTAGCAAGACTCTTATAGACTTACCAGGTCAACTACTAAGGATTGCATCGCTGGGATCTAAAATTTAAGAAAACCAGAAGAGACTATCTTGATTTGCAGACTTGACTGAATTGCATGTGAATCACTACTCTACACAATTAATCTATTTCTGTCACATCCCCTTTCCTGGTTTTTAAAAGCCCCAATCGGTCTTGATGGTGGTGAACCTAGGCTCAAAGATTGCCTGTGAACATCGTCTTCGATTAACCGATCAACTCCACTGCGCTGTTTTGGACAATTTTAGGGCCCAGGACTGCGGCCAACTCGGCGACGATTCTCTTGATAGACATTGGCTCAGTCATTGACATGGTTTCCCAATCGACTAGATTCTAGTTGGAATTAGTAAAGATGTTCCTCTTTCTCAAGGCAGCTCAGAAGAAAGAAAAAAAAGAATGCTTACCTTCATATGAACAAAGCCGTTGTCAAAGCACAGCAGCCAATGATCCAGGTCCAGTGCTTCCACTTGAGAGGCAGTAAGAATCCCGGGCATACCGATATCAAAGAGGGAAATCTCTTCTACATCCCCGTCAGTTTCCGGGACCACAGGCTCAGGGGAGGATCTTCGGTCCCGAGACAAAGAGACATAGGAACGGGAATTGAGCTTCTCCGTCATTTCGCCAGCGAGCGGATCCCAGTCGCCGGATTCAGGATCTGAGCAACAGAGAAAAGGGTCAGATGTCGTGCACGATTTTCACGTAGTACAAAAAGAAAATATGTATTAAGACAAAGACACGAGTGGAACATACCAAGGATGTACTGGGGACGGAAATTGGCCTTGTAACGCATCTTCTGGCAGGAGTGGATGTAGTACCCTATATTTGGATATTAGAGGTGAGTAAACAGGGCGTTAGTTCCACAATTGCGACCTACCCATGTAGTAGTACTGATACTGCTTCTCGATCGAGAAGGCAATTTCACGCATGGCGCTCAGCTTGCCAATTTCCCATTGTTCGTAGGCGGGATCGTAGCTGTGTGCCTAATATTAGCTTATCACATACTTTGGTATTTTCGGGGGTGGCGTCAGCCATCAGCTTACAAAACATAGACGGAGCTAACGCCGTTGGGGGTCAGGTCCAATACTGCAACAGCAATGAGCTCGCCATCAAGACGATAGCATTGATGCCATGAGCCGACTTTCTTCTCAGAGGCATTGGTGGCTGTCAGTGGATTCGGAGTTCGCTTGATACCTGAGCATAAGAAGCGTTGAAAGGCCCTGGGTGTCAACTCAGAGAAATCGTCTTTGTGGATGACGGTTTGGTATTTGCGGAACAGCTCAAACTTTGCCTGAGACACAGAGTCCCCTTCAATGGTGACTTCGAAGCGGTGGGCTGGTTCAATGGGATGCTTGGTAGCAGGGTCAATGGGCCGTTTGATGTGGCCATACTCGCTTTGATGGACAGTTGACAAAAGGTCGAAGTTGCACTTGCGATGCTTTTTCTCTCTATGTATTGATTAGTAAATAATCTGATAGTAAATTGAGAAATATAACATTGCATACTCGCGAGTTTGCGGACAAAGCCGGGCTACCTTTCGCATATACTCCGGACCTAGGATAAATTTGTTCCACTTGTTGATGGCCTTACGCTGATCACGGCGGGGCCGATAAGCAGATGCCTCCAGTCTCAGAGTATAGTGAGGACAACAAGACCGAAGTAGGTTTTGTTTGTAGTAAAGATTTCCCGATCTGAAAATATGAAAATGTCAATATGGTCTGATGGGTTACAGGGAAACTCAAAATGAAGGGATCTTACCGTCGCCAACCGCCATTGATCAATTCTTCATAATGTCCCGGGAGTACGGAATTGGAGCGGGCGTAGTACGATGCACCTTTTACATGTCAGCATCCCTGCCTAACCATTTCCACCATTTCCACCATTTCAACCATTTTAGGGAAAGAAATAAAAACAGAACAGGGGTAAGAGGCAACAAACTTCCGTCTCTGGACTTGCAGTAACCACACGAGTTCTTTTGGTAACCTAAGAGAATCACATCACATTAGTCTTTTGCATAAGAGGGGGGTTGGACGATCAAAGACCTGCAGGTCATTGGTGTTCAGACACGCCAATTTCCCTTAAGTGGTAATGGCCTGGGCCAGTGGTAGCGCCACGGGGTAACAGATGTCTATCTCAGTGGTTCGCTGCGGGAGAGTGGGACGTACCTAGTGGGCGGAACAACGACAGTTCTTGCGCGCGTTCGGCGTCAACCCATTGCATCGTGAGATTAAAATATAATATATGTGTTGGCGTGCAGCAGGGAGTGGATGTGAGTTGTAGTTACGGGGAGAGAGAGAGAGAGAGAGAGAGAGGAAGAGAGTAAAGGATGAGGTTAGCGAAGTCGGCGGGGGATTGTAAATCGCACGTTCTATACGGCAAGGGGGTATAGCTTGAATTTATGTTGTATGTGTATATACTTGTTAGTTATTTAGGTCTAGTTATAGGTTTTTTTAAACTGTATATGTATCTTATATCTCTTAAGCCACAGGGCCGATCTCATAGTTTCTGGTCAAATCGGCCGAGTTTCTTCCATCTCTCCATCTCTCGGTACCAGAAAATCCCGTAGGTTTTTAAGAGGCTCATTACCCGACGCACATTTAAAGGTGTATGAGGTTAAATTATCGAAGTGGTAAATTCATAGGTATAGATTATATAGTAAATTATGGCAAGATATAGCTAAATATAGTCAATGATAGTAAATATAGAAACCAATTTCATCTAGTGCTTCGATATGGTGAGTCACATGACCATATAGAGTCAAAAAAGGGGAGAAACATCCAGGTCATTGAACTGACTACCCACGTCCCTATAGTGACTATAGTTAGTAGCTATATTGACTCTAGTGTATGTATAACAAAGACAACTAATGTAAATATGCAATGAAGAATGAAAAATAATAAGAGAATGAAAAAAAGAAAGAGAAAAAAAAAACCAAAAAAAAAAAAAAAAAAAACAACCCCCCGTACCTTGACTCTTCTCCCGGACTGCGCCGCCGCCGTGCCCCTCCATTCCCACTTCTCTTCTTTTCTCCATTCCTCAATAACCTCCCATTTCTTAGATCTTCTTTTGAAAACCATGCCTATTTCCACCTACCTTTCCAATCCCCCGTTAGGCATGAACGGGAAGACCTGATATCCATTGCCCATCTCCGCAATATCCAAAGGAAAAAAATTTCCCCCGACCGCTTTCGTGCTGTGCTCCCGCTCTCTACACCACAAGACACCTGGAGCTTCTTCTTTCTCACCTCAGAGACCTAACAGGCTCCGAGGGAGCTTGCGAAAGCATCAACTATTGGGTTTTCCTTGACCTTTCTGATTTCCTTGGCCTTCCCACCCTTTTTCTCTCTTTCTTCACTTCTCCGGGAACTTTCCAATCCCCGATCCTGGAGTAATTTCAAAGATATTCGATTGTCTATTACAATGGCTCAAATACGGTCGATGGAAGCCCGCGTTGGGCGGAAAAACCAACGTGAGTTCTCGCTGATGTCGCTTTGCGGCTGCGCACGTGGGGGGAACCCGTCCCCCTTACGTCTACACTGTCCCTGTGTTCCCTGACTCTAACGGCTTGTCATAGGGTACGGCTCAAAAGGCGAGCGACTGGTAGCCGGCGTTGTCCCTATTTCCGCCGACAAGACCAAAGTCCTCATGATTCAGTCCGCAGGACCCGGAGGCTGGGTGCTCCCCAAGGGTGGATGGGAGTTGGATGAAAAAACCGCCGAGCAGGCTGCGTGTCGTGAGGCTTGGGAAGAAGCTGGTGTCGTCTGCATCGTGATCAGAGATCTGGGACTCATCCCGGACATGAGACCCTCCGCCCTTCTCACCGCGCAAGCGCCGAAAGCGTCGTACCAGTTCTTTGAAGTCACCGTCGAGCGAGAGGAGACCGAGTGGCCTGAAATGCACAAGCGGAAACGCCAATGGGTCTCTTATGCACAAGCTGCCACCGCCCTCGCAAATCGACCCGAGCTGCTTGAAGCGTTGAATCGCAGCTCATTGAAGCGGTAACCCTATCGCGTGCACATCCGGTTCTCTTGCACATCCAACAATCTCCCCTCCTCATTCTTATCCCTCCTTGTGCATCACTATTCCAAGAGAGCTACTCCCTGATAATGACTCGACATGAACTCCAAAAAAAAACGGTGGCTTCGTCGCTTCTACTATTGGCTTTGTCTACCTTTTACCCCTTTACCCTTTTACCTTTTTTTTTTTGCATCTTTGACGGGCTGCTGCTACCCGTCGGTTGTCTCATTTGCGACTGACCCGTCTGAGCCTGTGTTTTGCTTTGTCTCCCTCTGATAGACGCCTTCTGCAAACAGGAAGGCTTTGGGAGGTTTTTGCATTGATACTGGAGGATACCTTACTTTGACAGCTGTGATATCGGACTATTTTATCTGAATCCATTGCTTGCACTGCTTCAATTGCCCGATTTGACCTGAGCGCTTTCCTTAGTTCTAGATACCAGTCTTTTGGATAGATCCAGTGTCTATACTTAACTGAATCAAAAATCTGAACCACTTCCTCCACTCTCGAATCTGAGAAAGAGAAGAAGAAGGGAATGAAGCAGAAAAGAAGCAGAAAAGAAGCAGAAAAGAAGCAAACCCATTTGATTATAACTGTAAACGTAAATGTAAATGTAAAAAAAAAATTGAACGACTTGATATTGGCTTTTCAGAGCGTGACCCGATTAGGCAAAGCGCAAAAAGCCGCCTCCGAGCCCTGGAGGGAGCAAATCCGCGTGCCCTCAAGCCAACAACTTCGCGCCCGAATCATCTACCACAACAGTTCTCTGAACCACGCACTCTTCGACCTACCGTCTTACTTTTATGACCCACGGATAAACACCTCCAGCTCCAGACAAGGGTGGCGGCGAGCAGCGCTGCCGCATACATACCATCATGGATTACGAAATGGATCTCGAGCCCACTGGGCCCCAAGTGACCGTCCGCGAAGTAAGTCGAGACATCCCCAGATCAGCAGGATAGAGAACTCACGAATCCCACAGGCGGAGCCCTACCGCGTCGACTTCAGATTGACCGCAGTCGACCTCGCATTCGCTAACTCCCTCCGACGAACCATCCTCGCCGAAGTGCCCACTCTGGCACTCGACCTGATCGAAATCGAAAGCAACACCTCAGTCCTCCCCGATGAGTTCCTCGCCCACCGTCTCGGAATGATTCCCTTGAACTCGTACAACTGCGACCAAGACCTCGACTACACACGAGACTGCGACTGTGAAGACCACTGTGTGCGCTGCAGCGTGACGCTGTCTCTGCACGCGCGCTGCGGTAACGGCATCATGTCTGTCTATGCGCGGGATTTGATTGTCGTCGGCGAGCGGATCAACGAGAAGATTGGTGATCCTGTTACCACTGACCCGGAGAACAAGGGTCCCTTGATCTGCAAGCTGCGCAAAGGACAGGAGATTAAGATGACTTGTCTGGCGAAGAAGGGAACTGCTAAAGAGCATGCGAAGTGGGCTCCTACTGCTGCTGTTGGCTTTGAATATGATCCTAACAACAACCTGCGCCATGTGGACTACTGGTATGAGCAGGATGCGGCGAAGGAATGGTATGTATTTTGAGCATTGATTTCACATCCACAAGGTTTGCTTCGACCTATCTGCTAACAATGACTTTTTTTTAAAGGCCTATTTCTGAAAACGCTGGCTGGGAACCCGCTGCCAACCCCGATCAGCCCTTTGACTATGATGCCGAGCCTAACTGCTTCTACTTCGACGTGGAGAGCATTGGAAACCTTGAGCCAGACATGATCATCCAGCAGGGTATTGTGTCTCTCCAGCGCAAGCTCGCAACCACCGTCTCTGTCCTCCTGGGTGAAGGCGAGGATGGACATGGTGGAGGCGCTGAAGATGCCGAGATGATGGGTGCCAACGACCCCGATGCTTACGAGCCTCCTGAGGGCATTGACGGAAACATGACTGCCTACGGAAACGGTGCGGCCAGTGCTTGGGGCGCTAGTGCACAGACACCGTACGGTGCTACGCCTTATGGACAGAGCAGCTACGGGTTCTGAACATGCATAACCCAAGAAAAATAGAGCTCGAGCATGCGCAATGGAGTTTGATTTGGTGAATTGGGGCGCACTCTGGAGTTTTCCGTTTCTTTGTATCTTTTGCTCTTGCGGACGGTCTTTCTGGTCCTAGGGAATGACTGGCCTCTGGATCTCAAATATCTACTCGTTGGTTCAGGTAACCTGAAAATACTAAATATCATGGAACGTTTGCTACGACTGCCAAATATCTTCCTATAGAAGGCGCACTCATGCGAGTGAAAACAACAATATAAACCCCAGTCAATGCCCTAGGCTACTAGCCAAGCAGAAAACCCGCGTAACTCTTTCTTAGCGAAGGGTCCTAGACTTCATAATCAGCCGCATAACCCTTCAAATCCTTCTTGTCCTAGCTTCTATAATAACTACATGCTCAATCTAGGATTAGGGTTCTTAGTATATATTAGTTATCAGATGCAACCTGTTGACTACTTCCCGAAGAGATCAGATATGGATATCAGACGTGTTTATTTTGACATCTTATTAACCATGGTCTTGCAAAAAGTAATAAATAAAAACATCAAGCAAATTCGAAAAAACCTGTTAAAATGCCCATCTGTTCCCAACGCCTGACATGCCACAGATGCGATGACTATACACAAAACACAACCATGCCTCGCTAAAAATGCAGAATGTAGAACACAAAACACAAAAGAGCAACGTCCCCGGAAAACAATCTACTCCATCAACTCAACCGGCGGACGAGAAGTCTTAGGAGGCATTTGGTTAACGGGCATCTCAATCGGGCTCATGGCATCCATATCGACATCCTCATCCTCAACATCCAGCGTCATATCCTCAACCATAACAGCCGGAAGATTGGGACTACCGCCATGGTCCTCAGGGTTGTAGATGATAGTGCTGCTCCTGCTACGCTGCTGGGATCCAGCAAGCGGCCAGCTAGACGTGCGCTTGTCGGAGGAGATAGACACCGGTGTTGCGGGGTCGATAGCAGAAGTCTCCGGCTGCATCTGGTCCGTCTTCAGCATGGACAGAGCATGTGCCAGGTCCGTTGCGTGGACTTCCTTGTTGGGCGGGTCCTCGTTACGCATGACCCATCCGTGTGGGGGGCTGGGCGGCGGCGAGATGAAGAACATCTTGGAGACTTGCGGGGCTTCGAGGAGTTTTGGGCGGCCGCCGTCTAGGAGTGCCGTTGGCTCGCCGAAGTAGATCCGGGGGTGTACGTCTCGGTTGAGGAGACGTTTGCCGTCGAGTAGTTTGCGCACTGCTGTGGCGTCGGAATCGTTGTGGAAGGAGCATACGATGCGGCGCATTGAGGGGAGTGGGGAGAAGGAGTTGAGGGGTGCCACGGCGGTGATTTGGTTGCGGATTTCTTCTAGGGCTGGGGGTTGGAAGACGAGTAGATCGTGGAGATCTGTGATTAGGAGGGTGTTGGAGGGTGGTGTTGGCTGGGAGAGTGCGGGCATGTTGGCGATATCGAGAGATAGGGATGGTCGTGGTTTGTGAGATGAGCCAGTAAGTGTGTGTGATGAAGGCAGTGCGCATGGAGATGAAGCTGAAGTAGTCATTTTGTATGTGTGTTGTATGTATTTGGGGTTGAATGTTGGGAGGAAATTGGATAAAGAGGAGAAGATAAAGGAGGTTGCCACCAGATAAAGAACTATTTTAAGAGAAAATGGTTCTAGAATTTCCGATGATTCAGAATGATTGAACTTGAAAGATGAAAGACTCTCTGGATTTGCCTCCCTTTAATACTCTTAGCAGAATATTTTCCTGAAAATAAAGTCGTGAGGCGCAGCTATTGCCATCTGCACTGCCTCTACGGTACATTCCACACCCTCCATGTTCCTGGCGATCCACCTGTTCCCGGCTTACTCTTTCAGATCAAAGGACTTGAAAGGGCTGTGATCTACTATATTTACTATATTTACTATTACTATTTACTATTATTTTGTTTTATTTTACAGGAATTTACTGCATTAAATGGATTAAACTATTAACGTTCTCAGTCATAATGTGGTGCATGCGCCACATACGCCACACATTGCATCCGGTCGATCCCTCCTTTGACTTGCACCAGCCACTACCCCGTGACCTCTCTCAACGGAAACTCCGCCCCTTTTCTGCCGGAACATCCGAAGACGGGGAGTGCGATGTACTGCGTTGCATGGAGTACTCCGAGCTCCTTGTACAAGCCTGGGAGGCTTTCCTCCTTCACTCATCATCCTTAGCGTCCTTAGCCTTGCCTAAGCCCCATTGGCCCTGTACTTTTATCATTCTGCCTACATCATTAGGGCCTCCACTATCAAGCAGTGCCACCCGCAGTTTCTACCCCAAGCCTTGGATAACGAACCCCGGGGCTTTACAATAGTAAGCCTAAGCCTAGGACTACACGCGTTTGCTTTAGCAAGGCTACTCAATTGATTATTTATGGAGTATATACCTTATCGCTTCCCGAGAGATGGCAAAGCAATGCAGGCTATGGCCCTGGCACAGATCTTCGTGACACACCCGGCCCACAAGCCTCGTGCAATCGGAAATTTAGATCAGTTATTCCTGTCAGTTGTACAGAACACCAGACCCCAGCCTTGTTTGGGACAAGTGTCGCAAAATCCACTCATATATATGGATTCCTAGAAACAGATGTCTCGGGGTGTCTTACCAGTTGAAAGTGCCAAGTAAGAAAAAGAAGAAAAAGACTACATAGCATAAACACGATCCCTCTATGAGCTTAATCTATATGCTAAATTAACCACAAGGCAACCAATAAATCTAATCTATAACTTGCTGCCCTGGAGCTGAATCTCTCCTATCTTGGTTTCCGACTCAGCAAGGTGTACCTGTCGCTGCGCCCCTTCTCGTTTAACAACAGCGTTGAACGCAGCTTCAACATCGTGTTCCGATAGCCACTCCGTATTTGGCCTGCCCGCCAGTCGGGCAACAAGCGCGGCATCCTCTTCTTCGGGTGTCGCAAAAATAGTACCCTTCTCGTCGATCTGACTGTGCACAATACCCAGTAACCGAGCTGTATGCGGCTGCCTAGTTTGACTGTACAGCCGCAGTGCCTTGTTGATATTTCTAGTTGAGGACGTGGTATTCTTCGAAGAGAACACTTCTTTGAATGCAAGGCCAAGGGCGAGCGAGTCGTCTAGTGCCAGCGAGCCTCCGGCTGCGAAGGCACCGCCGTGAGCGTGGGCTGCGTCTCCAATTAGAGTCACTCGTGACCCAAAGATCCAGTTTTGGAGAGCATCTCCTGTGAAATTGGGATAGAGATTTGTGGATGGCGTGAGCTCTGCCAGAGCCTTGACCGTGGGGTTCCAGTCCTAAGAACTGTGAGTCAAGTGGGTACGGACATGTCAATTGGGAACGTACCTTGTATCTGTCTCTCAAAAACTCCACGTTGCCATCTTGATCCCACGCAATACTTTTCTCCACTTCCTCTGTCGAGCGTGGATCGTCGTATGCACCAACAGTGGTGTATTGGTTCTTGCCTGGGTTTTGTCAGATCTATGCAGCCATGAAATGATTATTCTTTTCCTACTTACCAAGCCGAGACGCAAAGAAGTCGTCTTTAGGTCCCCACTATAATTATTGTTAGCAATCATTCTGACACCTGGGCACGGTGATCACATACCCAGTGAATCGAATCAGCTGGCAAATCAGGGATCTTGCCCTCCACCAACAAGGCATCAAACGTCGCCCTCATGAATACCTTCCCACTAAACCGTAGCTTATAATCCGGGACGAAGGATTGTCTAACACTCTGAACTTGAGTTAGCAGAACCGCAATATTAACCAAGGTTATTATCACCAACCGATCGAAGCCCATCTGCTCCAATGAGGATATCTCCGTGAGCACTAGTCCCATCCTCGAAATACAACGAAACACCAGCCTCGTCAGCTTCCGCGCGCGCAATCTTCTTGCCCAAGTGGATCGACTCTTTGGGGACATGCTCTAGCAGAGCAGAGTGCACATGGCCGCGGTGGAAGCGGGTAGTATTGTGTCGGGGATCAGAGACGTTGCTATGAGTGTCTGTGGACACTACTTGGTTCGTCTTCCAGTGGCTGTTTGTCTATCAGTCAGCATGCTGAGCAGCACAACTCGGGTAATGTGGTGGAATCATACCGGAAGATCTGAGGAATTCCACTCGGGCCTCTAAACCCGACTTCATCGCTTAGGGCATTGTGTACGCCAAGTTTCTCCAGTGTGCGCATGCCCTGATCACATCTACGGTTAGATAGTCGATCATTTCAAAATAATGCGTGAGATACCTACATTTGGACTGAGCCCAATGCTAGCTCCTATTTCTAAGAGCTCTGGAGCTTGTTCATATAGCTGGATATTCAGGTTTGGAACAGTTGATATGCGTGTTAGCGATATAGCCGTTGCAAGACCTGCGATGCCTGCGCCGGCAATCAAGACGAGAATTGATTGGCTTTTTTCTGTCATGTTGATATAATTAGATCTCCGTCGATTGAGCAAGGATCAGCTGCGACGAAAATTGACTTCTGGCAAAAACAATCTTTTTTTATAGTTCGGTTCTATCGCGGCGATGACTTCGGGCCTCGGGGTATTTAAGCACGCCAACAAATGTAGCGCTGACGTAACCCTGCCATGGCGATATCTGGCGTGCTTTGGAGTCAGTCTCACGTTTGTATATGTCAAGATAGCGTTCTAATAACCAAGCAGTCTTCTGCCAAGCAAGATACTAGTGCATGACCTTCCATATTAGGGGAGGACTGTTGTGAACCCCACGTCTAATCCCTCTTATCTGTAGGCAAATTGCTCCGTAGTATGAAGGCGATAGAGGTTGGGAACATTGCGCAATTTTATATGCAGACCGGTGAGCATCATAAGTACCTGTGTAGGGCTGCGATTATCTTTATTTGATTAAGCCTTGTACGTGTGTTGCTTATATTCTCCATTGCTTATATCTCATACGATGACAGTAAAAAGCCACAAGTCAGGCTTCGTGGCGGAAAGACAAGCCAGTGAAGAAAGTGATAATGATAGCAATGTCACGCCAAAGCTCCCTGGTCAATTTGCAGATGAGAGTTTTAAGCTCTTCTCAAAGATTCAAGTCACAGACCCAACGCCCGAAGAAGCAAAAGAGATTCGCAAAAAGTGCTTGTGGCGGATTTTACCCTTTCTTTGCATTGGATATCACTTGATGTATATCGACAAGCAAACGGTATGCTGATTCAATTCTCCAAATACTTACGAGAGTCCCGTATTAACATCCTAGCAGCTTGGAAGTTCTGCGATCTTGGGGATTATGGAAGATGCGCATCTAAACACGAATCAATATAACTGGCTCTCTTCAATTTTTTATTTCGGGTATCTTTTGGCCGAATGGCCACAGAATTGGGCTTTGCAGCGGTTTCCTATTGGGAAGTGGCTGGCTGGCAATTTGATAATATGGTATGTTCGTCACTTGTACTCAAATAACGGTATATCAGTCACTAACTGGCTAAAGGGGCGGAATCACCCTCTTGCACATCCCTTGCAACAGCTTTGCCTCTCTTTTCGTTGTTCGCTTTTTTCTTGGGGTAGCAGAAGCATCTATCGTTCCAGCATTCCTACTTTCCATGTCCATGTTCTTTACTTATGGCGAGCAGGCAGTCATGATGCCGGTTATGTGGTCAATTGGGAATGCAAGCCCTATCACGTCGGGTTTGCTGTCCTATGGTGTTCTTTGGATTTATACGGACAGCTTTTCTCCGTGGAAATGGTTTATGGGTATGGTTCATTCCCCAAGTATATCCTTCAGCTTGCTAACCTGTATTCCAGTCATCACTGGTATCCTCACGGTCATTTTCGGTGTTTTTGTCTATCTCCTCTTTCCTGATAGCCCTATCCACGCCAAGTTCCTGACACCCGAGGAACGTGCAAAGGCCATTTTACGAATCAAGAAAAACCATTCCGGGATCGAGCAAAAGGTTTTCAAAAGATATCAGTGAGACTCCTTGCGTAGAGGAAATCCACGATTGTTATTGCAATAACTAACTATAGCTCTTAGGTTCATCGAAGCAATTCAAGACCCCAAAACATGGCTCTTCTTCCTACACGCCTGGTCCCAGGAAATGGCAAACGGAGTAACAAATCAATATTCACTAATCATCAAGTCATTTGGTTTCACCGTGCTTCAAACAACACTATTGGGAACCATGTCGGGGGCTGTATCATTCATTTCTCTCATCACAGCTGCAATCACATTGTATAACACCAAGGTAAGCCAGGCCCGGATATTCAATTTGAACGTGGACTGAGACTTGCAGAACTGCCGAGCATGGATATCACTCATTGCATACATTCCAGGTGCTCTTTCAAGTATCCTTCTACTAGGTTAGTAATTGTCTTCTTTTCTAAAATGCGATCCACTACTAATTTCCCGACAGCCTTGCCCTGGTCTAATCGATGGGGTCTCATCGCTGGAATCTGGGTTCGATCTACAACCGGTGTCCCATATGCTGTTGTGATGATCTGGGCTGCCAATGCGTCGGCGGGTCATACGAAGAAAACTACTGTCATTGCACTTTATCATATTGGGTACGGACTGGGAAATATTATCTCTCCGCAATTGTTCCGGCCGGAATGGAAGGTGAGTGCTTCATTTCAGTTAGCTTAGGTTGTCATACTAACAGTGATTCAAGCCTCGGTACAGACCAACTTGGATTATTTTGCTTGTGGTAAGTCTCTGTTATGATAAATCTACGTGCGGAACACTCAGCTTATAACTCTTAAGGTCGCTGCAATCCTTCCTTCAATCATTATTGTCGTGCTCCGGGTCTACCTGAGCCGAGAAAATAAACGCCGCGACAAGCTCGCGGAAGCTAATCAGGTCACTAGCAATGGAGTTGTCGAGACGGTTGATTCAGATGGAGGCAAAGTCGCTCGCGTCGTGGATAATAGTCAACTGGATTTGACTGACAAGGAGAATCTGACTTTGTAAGTTTTCACTGGCTTCGTCTTGGGATCTGATACTGATTTGAAAACAGCCGATATGTACTCTGATGGAGTTGCATAGTTAGAGACTCGCTATATTCAACCTGGGTTTATAGAAGCTTAGGTCTTTAGAATTTAAACAGCTGCGCTTTATATTAGCGGAATATTACTGCTCCTTTTGGGGTATTTCTTTCTTGTCTAAATACTCATCATGTGTGCTATATATAGTACTAGGTACGGATTATTATATCTGCCTCGAATGGGGTATTCAGTCATAAATTCACATTGATTTCAAAGCCAAAGGCATAATAGGCCCTTATTTCGATCTCGTGCGAGTTATGCGATCACATTCCCATGGCGTAAACCACCCAGCTGCAAGGATCCGATACACAACAGTCGGCCTGAATGACGTGCCAGCCAATCTGTTATGATTTCCAAGCACCGTGTAAAAGCACCTTATCTCCTCGATTCCTCTCTGGATGAATTCTTTTAAACCATAGAATGATTTTCACCGATCTGATACATATAAATAGTTGTTCAAACTATACAACCGTCTACAACAGCTCAATATGGACACCCAGGAGAGACAGCCTCTCCTAGATTCATCAGCTCACCTCAACAATCTATCTCACAGCTCTCAAGAACCAATCAGCCTCTCATCCGATGAGTTCCCCGCGCCGTACGTCGACACCCTACCAGGGACGCCCTACAGAAAGAGCATCAACTGGTCAAGCGCATACATATTAGTCGTTTCGCAAGTGATTGGGAGCGGCATCTTCGCAACACCAGGCTCAATCGTCAGATCCGCTGGAAGCATCGGATTGACTCTGCTAGTATGGCTGATGGGCACAATATTATCAGCTTGCGGGCTAGCCGTCTTCATGGAATTCGGATGCATGCTACCTCGCTCAGGAGGACAAAAGGTAAAGCGCATTGCTGCAGGGTTCTAGACATATCTCGGCTAAATTCATTTCCTTTTTATATACAGGTGTACCTCGAGTATACCTATCCCCGACCGCGGTTTCTCGCATCAAGCCTTATAACTGCCCAGGTAGTGCTCCTGGGGTTCACGGCGAGCAACTGCATTATCTTTTCGAAATATACGTATTTCGCGCTTGGTATTGAGCCCACCGAGATTCAGCATAAGGTGCTCGCTGTTGGCCTCTTGACTGCCATTACTATTGTCCATGGCTGTTTCTTGAAATCTGGCATTTTTGTTCAGAATATCCTTGGCTGGGTGAAGATCTTCCTCATTGCCGCGATGTCCTTGACGGGAGTTTGGGTGGTTTTTCTTGGTTTGTATGGAGATACTGATCATATATCTCCGGTGTCAGGAGGTGTCAGTTCGTTTTCTTGGGATTCGATGTGGAAAGGATCGAACTGGAGCTGGAGTCTGCTTTCGTCGGCTTTGTTCAAAGTCTACTATTCCTACGCTGGGTTGAGCAATGTGAACAATGTCCTCAGTGAGGTTCATGATCCCGTGAGAATAGTGAAAACCGTGTGTCCTACTGCACTTGTCACAGCCGGTGGTCTATACTTCCTTGCGAATCTTTCATACTTCTTGGTCATTCCACTCGAAGAGATCAAAAATAGCGGTGAGCTCGTGGGCGCACTGCTATTCGAAAGATTATTTGGAGCTCATGTCGGAAGAATATTCTTTCCACTGGCCATTGCCATTTCAGCTGCTGGGAATGTGATGGTGGTGACCTTTGGCCTGGTACGTTTTTGGATATATGGGAGTGAAAGCTAATAAATACTAACATTTGGTAGGCACGTGTGTGTCAAGAGATAGCCCGACAAGGCTTTCTTCCATGGCCAAAGGTTCTGGGGTCTTCACGACCATTTGGGACTCCACTGGGTGGACTTATTGTACACTATATCCCTTCCATGTTGGTCCTCGCCCTACCACCAAAAGGGGACATCTATAACTTTATCCTCGACTTGGAGGGATACCCTGGACAGATGTTTGCCTTGGCAATCACTGTCGGTCTGCTGGTAGTAAGATACCGGGAGCCTCATCTTCCACGGCCCTTCAAAGCGTGGTTGCCGGCTGTCTGGTTACGGGTCGCGGTGTGTTTAGTCCTGCTAGTAGCACCTTTCATCCCGCCGGCGAATTGGCGGGACCTTGATTTATTCTATGCCACCTATCCACTTGTCGGGATTGGAATGTGAGTAACTATAGTTCCATGTGAGGGTCACCTCGCTAACAAATACAGTGTGCTCTCGGGTGTTCTCTACTGGTATGTCTGGACAGTGTTACTCCCACGGTGGGGAGATTACCGGCTCGAGGAAGAGAAAGAAATTCTAGCCGACGGGACGAGCATCATCAAGCTCGTTCATTCATATGATAAGTGATAGTGTTGACGCATACCATGATCGCTTCATGAGACTGGTCGTTGCCTTCATGTTCATGTCTGAGAGACAGTGTTGGTTCATATAATACCGAGTCTGCCTATAAGGGAGAAACTCCTAGTCCCTAAGATAATATAGGTGATAGATAATGTCCACAAGTTGTCCGCTTGCAATGCTTGTAGAAAGTGGTTGAGGTTTGAGGGCAGTGGTTTCCCACATCAAACAATCCGTTCATGCAGCAGTGCTTCCTTCCTCTCTGCCTGTCTTCCTGTCTTCCTTCTCTCTTTCCTCCTCCATTCAACTTCTTCCGACAGCAAATACAGCATACGAATCTCCCTCTGTATCTGTATTTGCTAGAATATCAACTGAACTTCGCAACACACTTTCCCCAGTTCCTCCGGGTTGGTTTTGAATACACCATCGCTTTACCATGACATCGATGCCAGAGAACCCCAGGAGGCCGCCTCCCCCATGTCCCTCCTGGGTCTGGTCCAGCACCTCCGACACGCAGTAAGTATTCCCCTTCGCAGAGCTGAATGCATTCATCTAACTAAGCCAGTGCCGCCAAAGATCGATGTTGGTTCGGTGACGACTACATCCCATTCAAGTCGTATGTCACGGATATTGCTGGAGGCTGGGTCGAAGTCATTGGGATAGGAACTATCATTCTCCCCACCAGGGGCTCGCCATTTCAGACCGGTCCACATATGAACAACTTCCTCCGCTTGGAGAACGTGCTGCATACCCCCGGAATGCTTTGCAACATCATCGGAAATACCATTATGGACGACTACACTGTTATACCCACCCCCAGTTCCCCAGATATCTCCGGTATTATTGTGGCGAACTATAATGGTTCTAGCCAGGCCTACTTCAAGCACATGGGTCAAGGCCCCATGTTATACCAAGTTCAGATTCACCAGGCTCCATTAGGACATGAGTTCGGAATCTCACCTTTCTGTTCTAACGGGAACTACCTGATTCACGCATTCTGGTCCCAGCGTGAGCGGCGCAGAATTGAAACCTTCAGAGAATCCGGTCTGACTCGAGCCTCAGGCGTAGCGGAGCTGACACTGGCCGAAAAACGGTGGTTTGGGAAGAAATGCATGTCTGAAAAGGGAATTACACTTGCCTACGGGTTGGACTACAACATGAAGGAGCATCGAGAGGAAGCCCGCGCCATCATGCGAATTCTCAGGTCCCAAGCTCAAAATGAACCAGAATATTTTATCCCAGAAGAACACCATGATTACTGAGAGGGGGCAATATCTATTGCATCTGGATGGTGATTTTCCAGGTGTGGGTGAGGATGTCGTCCAAACTCCCATAGTTAACTTCAGATGTTTTCGAAATACCCCAAGTAAGCGACACATTACAATGACCCTACATACTTCCTTCATACATAGTCTGACATTATCATAGAATACACTTCACCCATAAACAAACCAAATTCATCTTTGAAGAAGAAATGCCTTCTGCGTTGAAATTACCTACGGCGCTAACCCGAAAAGAGTAAATTAAATAAAGCTGGATAGGTACGCTCTCGAGATCACTTGCCTTGTATAGTTTCTCGAAGCAGTGAATCGATATATCCCGGTGAGGAATAAATGGTCCACGGGTATATACGGCTTACATTATCCTGCTTCAATGTTTTGTTATGCTAGGTGCTTATGCTGAAGCAATGTGTGCAAGACCTTGAGCAATAGACTTCAGTTTGTATACAAGTTTGTATACATTGGTGTCAGAATTCCATCCTTTGTACACCCAGGATGGTTGCAAACGGCCAATTGGGCAATAGTTGCAAAAGTCACAGGCCAACAAGGTGCTAGTTCATACCGTTGTATGTGACTGATCTTGAAATGATTCAAACCACCTGGACATGCATCCATGCCCAGACGTAGTACGTAATAGCGTTGGAGTAGCCAACAGAAGGACCCCTCGGCCCAGCATTTTTCCTTGCCAAGGCGGTCAGGTGATTCCCGATTAAATTTGTCCGAGGACAAGTGAGTCCCCAGTTCACTGAGTCTCCATTCTCAATTCCACATATCACACTATTCATAATGTTCCAACGAACCATCCTCAGACAGGCTCAGGCCGCCCGCTCCATCCTCTCCACCTCCTCCCCCTCCACCGCATCGCTGGCGCTGCGACGGACTACACAACAAGCTCGTCTCCCGGCTATCCGGCCATTCGCTCCCCGGTCTACCCGTTTCTACTCTACAGAGACCAAGGAAGCCACCGAAGCCGAAAACGCAGAGAATGCGGAGGCCGAGGACCCCGTGAAGAAGGAGCTCGAGCAGAAGACTAAGGAATCCATTGAGTTCAAGGTAAGCTATTTCTCTATACTCACTACGGATAGCTCCGCAGCTGTCTCGCATGCAAATACTAACCCAAATTCTCTATCAGGACAAATGGCTCCGCTCTGTCGCCGACTCCCGCAACCTCGTTGAGCGCAACAAGCGCGACATGGACGCCGCCCGCAAGTTCGCCATCCAGGGTTTTGCCAAGGACCTCCTCGACAGCATCGACAACTTTGACCGCGCGCTGCTGGCCGTGCCCGCGGAGAAGCTCGCCGCTGCTAAGACCGAAGAGAACAAGGACCTCCTCGATCTTGTCGCTGGTCTCGACATGACCCAGCAGATCCTCCTCACCACCCTCCAGAAGCACGGCCTCGAGCGCTTCGATCCCGCCGAGAAGGTCGACGGCAAGGCCCAGAAGTTCGATGCTAACTTGCACGAGGCTACCTTCATGGCCCCGGCTGCTGGTCTCGAGGACGGTGATGTTATGCACGTCCAGAGCAAGGGCTTCCGTCTTAACGGCCGCGTTCTCCGGGTGAGTTCTACCTACTAAAGCCACAGATTCTAGAGTATTGTGACTAACTGCTTTCTTCTTTCTTATAGGCTGCTAAGGTCGGTGTCGTCAAGAACGCTTAAATCGTCGACAGTAACTTCGATTCTTAACCCTTCGACCTTCGACCTTCTTAGATCCTTTCCGCATTTTCACTTTTATTTTCTTCTGTACCATATGTCATACATCATGATCACGATAGGGTTTTATACTCGGATACAGCTGACTTTTGGACACCGGAAAATTACTCTTCCTTGCTTTCTTTCGGCTCGTCTCTTGGATTCGGCTGTATGATATACACCCTTGTTGCATGTATCTGGAGGCGTACGGATTGTCTCATGTTGGTGGTGTGTTTTCACTTGTTTTGTGACGTCTGTACCTCTATGTCCCCTGATAACTCTCTTCTCCTCACTGTATAATACACACTTCTTCGGGGCACCGTCATAGCCTCTGGTGTCTTCATTCTCCTTCCGCCTTGGGTAACCCCTAAATTATGACTCTAACCAAAGATAAAGCTCGCTATAGTCTATATCTATTGGAAATTTAGCTTAATGAAATCCATATATCGATCTCGGTTTAATGAGAGGAATGCTATATCTTACATATTCTCCATAATAATAACAGTATAGTACAAAAATATAACCCAACAATCTCCAAACTCACCTCAGCTCAACACCAAGCTCTCCAACCAGCTTCTCCCGGACCTTCAGATGCAACTCGTTACTCTCCTCATTCGTCAAAGTCCGCTCCAAGCTCCGGTAGTTAATGCGGTAGCACATACTCTTCCGCGAAGACTTAGGGTGCGTGAACTCATCAATGAGAGTAACATCCTCAACAAGATCCCCACCAATTCCACGTACAATCTCCATAACATCATTCTCATGGAAAGGCACACCCCCACCAGCAGCACTGTTACCACCCGTCACAGCCGAAGGAGGCAACCAGAAAGCAACATCCTTATAGCAAGCCGGGTGTTTCGAGAAAGGCTCGAAGCGAGCAATATGGCCAGCCCGGAACTGCGACAAGAACCGCTCATCCCGCGACCAGAACAGTCGGATATCGGGGATATTGAAAAGAAGCATAGCAATCCGCTCAAGACCCAGTCCAAACGCCCAGCCAATCCGATCCGGCACGTCAGAGTTGATCAATAGATCCTGCTTGATGATTCCGCACCCCAGGATCTCCAACCATTCATCTTGCCAGAACACCTCCAGTTCCCAGCCCGGGCTAGTGAACGGGAAGGACCCCTCGATCCAGCGAACTTTGAGAGGTTCCTGCTCCTCGGCACCGCTACTCGCCGCCGCGGCCTTGCTCGCTTCCGTGAAGATCTTGATAACCATCCGCTCGAGCGAACGCTTCAAGTGCGTAGCCACAGCCTCCACCTCCTCGACACTGTGGTGCTTATCCTGCAGCGGGTTCCGCAGGGCATGGATAGTCGGGTTCGGGTCCTCAACTACGACATCGTGGCGCGGGATTTTCTCCACATCAGCCATAATCCTCGCTGCTGTCTCTGTCGAGGCAGCGAGTGGGTCCGTCGCCGGTCGCTTCCATAACATCGCGCCCTCCATCTGGTGGAATACGGGGTAGTGGCTGCGGTCGATTGCGTCGCGACGGTAGACGTCCGCGACCACGGTGTATCCGACCTCCTCTGGACGAGTTTGCTCGTTGCGTGCGATTTGCTGGAAATACGCCTGCTGGTGGGCGCTTGTGTGCGTGCGCAACACTGTCTTGTCGTTCACGTAGTAGGTATCTGTGCGGCTGCGGCCCGGGTGATCCGCGGGGAAGCCGAGGACATCGAAATTGTGTCTTGTTGAGACGACGGGGTTCTTCTCTGAGTAGTTTCCAAAGCTTGGGGATGTGAATTGGCTTTCGATGAGTTTGCGTGTAATGGCAAGAGGGTGGTTGTCGTCGAGGTAGAGTCGTCGTCCGATATGGGAGAGGATTGTATCGGGGGTGTTGGTCCATTCATCGGTTGGGTAGGTCTCTCCTTCGAGTTTGAGGGTCGATTGTTGCTGGGGGTGTTTGGAGGTAGTACTCCGGCGAGCTGGGGTTGAGCTCCATTCGCGGTTGCGGGAGAAGATGGGAGTCAGTTGGAGGGAGCGCGGAATGGCAGTTTGGGGTCGGATTGAGGCAATTGACCAACGGCCACTGCTTGCACGCAGGGCTCGACCGGTAGCGAATAACCTCATTGTTGGGTTGGACATTGTGAGAATTCAATGTTGTCTATCGAGGCTATCAACACATGTTCGGATCGGCGAAATTAGCCGCCGAAGTACATTTGTCTGCACGACGAAACATATAGAAAAAGCTCTAGCATTTACCTCTTTCTAGATGAGAGACTTATGATTTAAATTCGATTTCTCTATAGTTACTACAGCTGGTAGTTCTAGCCATTTCAACTTTCACATGTATGAATTGAAGGTTCAGTTTGCATGATTTGCATGACTCTATAAAAATTAGATCTCTTTGAACATATATATATACTTCCCTAAGGATAAAATCCAGTAGTTTTGGCTGATATTATATCCTATTTCAGATATTCTTTTTCAACTTTCAATTTGCGCCGAGAAAGCACTTGCGAAACAATATATTAAAACCCGAGTAGCGCTAATTCCAGTCATTAAGATATTTTATACCTTTTATACTGCGATTACATCCCTTCCAACTATAATCCTTTATGCATATGATATGATATCTTGCCCCTCCTGCAGAACCCCTCCGACGCCAACCGTCCAATATCCGTAAAAACTCCGAAGATCTGCATAGCTGATCTTGTCATATCAGCCTCTATTGAAGTAATAATTATGATGACTGTATGCGTAAAGCGCAAAGATACCCTCGGTATCCATTTCTACGACCGAAGTAGGTCGCTATTCAGGGTTCCTGAGGGGTTTCTTGGCCAGGCCTGTATGTTCCATACAAGAGATTTATCTCCGCAAAAAGAAAGCCCGCCAAACCAAGAATCTGATTGGCTCAAAGTGGTAACTTCCTATCTAGGAAATTGACCTGATTGGTTGTTCCTCTCCGTTTCGGTGATTTCGGAGATCTGATTTGTCTCCGTCGGTATTGGAAGGACCCCAAGATTACGTCAAGTCACGTTCGTAAAAGCCGAGAAAAGTCCAGTAAAAAAAAAAAAAAGAAAAAACCAATTCGTGATTCTCCCCGCCTTTTTTTTATTTTCTTAAACTGTGTATATTTGAGGGGATCTTGTTATCCAGCAAGATGGCAGACAGCGGCAAGATGTTGGAGGTTTCTCCTCACTCCCGAGTGCCCGTTCATACGCCGCAGTCAAAGCCGAAGCAGGTGCATTACCCGTTTTGGTTTGGAGGTTCGGCCTCATGCTTTGCTGCGTCTGTGACGCACCCGTTAGATTTAGGTATGTTGTTTATATCTTCCCTCAATT
Organism: Penicillium thymicola; assembly: GCA_030142185.1. Classification (NCBI taxonomy): domain Eukaryota; kingdom Fungi; phylum Ascomycota; class Eurotiomycetes; order Eurotiales; family Aspergillaceae; genus Penicillium; species Penicillium thymicola. The sequence continues at coordinate 28,436 of LACB01000358.1, forward strand.
ATATACTATATGCTGACTTTGCGCCTACAGTTAAGGTAATTAATTGCAAGCTCCTAGCCGTCCGGGACTATGGCTTATGGCCACGATACCGAGCTTCCGACGCTGATATCCGTTTGCCGTATGATAGGTCCGGTTACAGACTCGTGCGCCCGATGCGCCGAAGACTATGGTCGGAACGTTTGTACACATCTTGAAGAATAATGGTGTCACCGGGTTATACAGTGGTGTATGTGCAATTCCCAAAATCCAGTTGATAGCGAATACGCCATGGCTACCAGTAAACGGGCACAAGTTGGCTAATAAAGGACGGATTGGATATGGTGTAGTTGTCCGCCGCGATGTTACGTCAAATCACATACTCCACAACGCGCTTTGGTATCTATGAAGAATTGAAGTCGCGCATTGCCTCGCCCACCTCAGACCCCGCCGGCGCACCAAGCATGGTCACTCTCATCGGCATTGCCTCTGCCTCTGGATTCATCGGTGGGATAGCAGGCAACCCAGCTGACGTGATGAACGTCCGCATGCAACACGACGCATCCCTC